>VXAV01006202.1:148946-168801 GCA_013399715.1 Alectura lathami
ATACTAGAAGAGGCTGTTTCCGTCAAATGAGAAGGAATCTGTAACGCTTGGGTGGGGGGTGGGGGATGGGGGAAATCAGTCCTTTTTACATCTCTTATTTTCTCTTGTCATGGAACAGTTTTGTGAGTGACAGTTTCCTAAGGGTCCGTCCATCCGCCCTCCAATGGCATCATTGTTTCATACATATCATATGCACAAGACTTATAGCGATGTCCTCACTCGATGCCAATGATCTTTTCCCAGAAGACTTCCCAAGTACAGTATGTAGTAGATTTTGATTACAAATGCTGACGTGTACCTTTACTTTTCCGTTGTCATTGTTGGGAGATTCGTCCTTTTACCTTGCTTTGTTAACACCAATTTGTGAGTTTGGGGTTGGAATTTTTTTGGTTGATTTTTTTTTTTTTTTAATGAAAAGGAAATGACATTTCCAAGCATCATATCATTCAAGAACTGAGATCCTTTCCTTGTGGAAGGAAAAGTTGCAGCTTATTGACAATATGCCAGGAGAAAAAGTTTTTTATATGCACATTTCCTCCTGTTTGCTTGTTTGTTATTTTGCAATTTGTCATGGCCTGACGGGTGTCTCTGACTGTTGGGTTTCCAGTTGCTCGCCGGGATGAAAGGACCACCTGCTCCGTTCAGGGTTGCTGGTGCAGTGATGAGCAGCATTACAGAAGGCGTTTTGGTTTACAGAGTGGGGAGAAAGACGAGGGTAGGTGTGGGAGGGAATGATGACTCCACAGCTGGCTGTCTGAGCCCCTTGGAGATGTCTGACTGCCTAGAAAGAAGTCAGAAGTGGGTTGGTGCACGCCCTGCAGAAAGGCAGGGTGAGCCTGCTCCTCTAAGAGGAGCTTGCAGACGGTTTCTCAGAGCCCGGGTGGTGGTAGCTGCCAGGTTGTGGATGCTTCACTACAGCAGCCAACCGCTGTGGCTGTGCCCTGTGCTCTGTGCCCAGTGGCCACGCAGTCCCTTCGTTAGACGGCGCACTGGTGGCTCCGAGGCATCGTCAGTCCCAGCCAGCTGCCTCTAGGAGAGCCAAGGAGGGCAAAGGCAAGAAAAGTGATCTAAATGCCCAGGTCTCTGGAGGAAGGTGCCACGTTGAAGCAGAATGGCCAGTCGGTGGATTTATAAGTAACTGAAATAGTTACTTCAGTTACTGAACAGGTCTTTGGTGTGTGGAAATACCACCAACCGAGTGCAGGGAGAATACAAATGAAAATAATTGGACTTGTTCTCCTTGTTCAGCCCCACCTGTGAAACACGCCTACCAGCACCCACCTTTTCCTCTGGCCACGTGTGGCATGTTTCCACACATCTCTTGGCCACGGCCAGCATAACTTGCCTTTACAAACCCTCGTCTGCCGTTGCCATGTCATTTGTGGGGTCCTGCGCTCGTTTTCAGCAGCATGGGCTGTTTGAAGGCATGTTCACTGGGAGCTGGTTTGCTGTGTTTTCCAGGAGCTCAGTCCCAGAGGCAGTCTGCTGTAGGTGAAACTCCCAAGCTGTCTAGACGTCTGTGGCCAGACATTATCTAGACTGCTTGTAAAATAAGAGGCCATTTATAAAGTACTTAGCATTTTCCACTTTCAGACCAGGTCAGATGAGGAAGCACATATGAGTGGCAGCAAACCATTCCCTGCAAGTGAGAGTTGCATCTCTGCTTAGCTCTTTTACTGCCCAAATGTTTGGTGCCCAGCACCATGACCAGGAGCCTTAACTGCAGGAATTTTCCATCCAGCCCCTATTCATCTGAGGTCTCTAGTATTTTCTTTTGTATACTGTACATCCCTATTCTTGCACTCCAGGGTGCATCTGTAATCATGTGAACATCAGAAGCAGATGTGTGATTTGGGGGTGTGCTGCGCTCTCAGTGGCCGCAGTGCATGCCCTCCGACAGCAGTGCTTTTGCCCTGCTGCCTCCTTCAGGGTAGAATCTGATGCAGAGGGAGAGTTTGGAGTGAGTGGACCATAGGCAGGTTGTATGCAGGTGGGACCTGGGCATGTCAGCTGCCTCTCCCATGTCCAGTCTGTTTTAATGTGTGTATCTAGCTGAAGGGATGCTTTGAATGCCCTGGAATCCAAAAAGCACTACTCCTGATCAGGAAATGAACGCAGTTTTGAAGAGCAGTGTGCAAAAATTGATGGTGTCAACTCAGCCTCACAGGGTGCTTTCAGAGGGCGTGCAGAGAAAGAAGAGTCCATGCGCCCTGTCCCATGGCAGCATGGAGCAGCAGTGGGAACTGCTCGTGTGGGGTGTCTCTGTCTCGCGTCGTAGCTGCTGGATTTGAACAAGGAGCAGTGGTCAGCTCCCAAAGGCATGTCGGAGGCTGTCTGGTGGCAGCCCAGGCTGAGGGAAGCAGGGTGCTGTGCCAAGTCATCTAGCCGCAGCCAGCCAGCTTCCTTCTGTACAAGGGAGCTTCGCGGTACGAGGAGAGCTGTCTGGCTAGAAAACTCACCAGCAAATTCCTGCGGGGCAGCCATGTGGAAGGAACACATGATGCCCTTCAGTTGTCTTTCTCAGACAGTTCTTGACTGTTCTCTGCCACTGGTTGCATGCTTGCATATAGCAAGGAGGAGCAGTGGCCAAGCAGTGCCCTTTCAGAGCCAGTTGCTATTGGGCAGGGCTTGGAAGGACACTTGGGGTCATTTGTCTTAATGCACTGAATCTCCTCTAACTGGCATTGTGCACACCTACGTACCAGACCCAACCCACTGTGAAGGATGGGACCGTGCAAAGCTCAGTGCCACAGCTCACCAAAGCCATGGCAGCTGTCAGAGAAAGCGTGTCCTTATCTCTTCCTCTGACCAAAACCCACAAGGAGTACATTCCCATCTGTCTGTGCCAGGCACTGCTATGACATCTGTCTGTATTTGATTGCGTGGGACTAATGGAGAGCTAGCAGACACGATCCAGAAACAACTGCAATGTTCTGCATCCCTGCAGCTTCCCAGGGAGGGCGAGGAACCAAGTTCCTCTTGAGTACGTTGGTTGTAAATGATTCTGGTGCATGCTCCAGTGGACAGCACAGTCACTGAAGTGACTTTAATGTTTTTATTTCATGGGTATCAAACGTACTGCTATGACATACGAGTATAATGGCAAGATTCAGCTTCATGGGGAGAACAAATAACAAGGGAAAAGAGGGAAATGTCACTTGCTAACATTTACACTGTGAAATAGTTGTGCATATGCATGTCTGCATGTGTGAATACTTAACAAAAATCATCACAATGTTATTTTTCAGGCAGCTTGTTGCAATTTTCACATTTCCCCTCCACCTTTCAAGCTACCTCCAAGCCCTACTCTTCTCCTCCACTGTTGCCCGCTGCCATCTGCTGCTGAAGGCCACACATATCTCGTGATGGCCTCCAGGAGAAGAGCTGAGTTGAAAATACGTTCAGTTGGCCATTGATAAGTTCAAACCATACAGAGCACCATGAGTATGGGGATAGTAGAAAGGTAAAAGATCCTCCACAGTACTGCATTTTATGGGTCACTGTCGACTGTTGACCACCCTTTCCCTGGCGTTAACAGCAATGGGGTAAGCCAGGAAGAAATGAGAAATGAACTTTTAAGGTACAGCACTGCCATGAGCCACTCCCGAGCTGTGGGGACACGGACACAGGGCACTACGTACTGCACTCCCCCTCCACAAATTATCTTCCTTTCCCCGCTGAGATCCCAGAACTTCATAAACTTGATGGAGATCTGCAGCTTGCAGCAGCTGAGGACCTGCTTGTTACAGTCTGGCTTCTTCTTTCCATGGCATCCTCACTCCCAAGATTTCGGGGGCAGCAGTCCTTCCAGGGCATCTGGGTCCATGGTGCTGTCGCAGGGTTTGGCAGCTGCGCAGTGTTACTTTGGTGCGATGATTCAAATGCAGAGCGCTTGGTCCCACAGCTCCATGGCAGCCGTGGTGTAGCAGAGTCGTCTGGTTCGTGTTGGTGGACCGGTCTGCAGGATTCAGCATTTCCCCTTCAAAGTTTTAAGAAAACTAACGTAGTACCAATTCATTGTTACAGTCTGCTGGCAGTTACCCACTGCCACCAAAGGCATCCTAAAATTGAACTTCTTTGCTGTGTTTGACGTGCTTTCAGCTCTAGGATCAACAGTCCTTATTGCTAGATAATTCAGCTAAATCTTCCCGGGCATCATCAGAGCTGTAGCTGCTTGCAGTCGATGCAGCCACGTTCTGTGTTGTGTCTTCAGTCTGTGGCTGGAGCACCGGTCCTGGCTGCTTGTGACGTTGGTTCCACGTGTTCACAGCTCAGTGCACATCTGCCACTGGCTGTTCATGAGCATTGACCACAAAAATCATCTTCTGTACTGCTAATTTCATCTTGTCATTGCTGAGAGCCACTGGAGTTCTCCAACTATGCAAAATATAAATATATATATATTTTTCTCATCGGACACATTTTGGCCTCATCTTTAGAATTCTCCAGGGTGAGTCATCTCCAGGGTGACTTCGCTTCTTGATCCCAAAAAGAGGACACCACTTCTGTGTTTAGTTCCATATGTGATGCGTTCCATCGTTGTCAAAGTGAGACGTCATCTCTCCCCTCAGATCTGCTTGTCTCAGTTTGCATTCTCAGCTGTCCTACAAAGGGTTCAGCAGCTTATCTCGCTTTTTCTCAGTTCTGTAAGAAATGTGCACTTCTCTGCAGTCCTGTGCTTTGTAGGAGAGCAGCAGCAGTCCCGCATGCACGTAGTATGGTCTTGTTTTCCCTTCGTTAGATATTCATATTTCCCTTGACTGCCATTCAAAAAGCCACAGGACTTTACCTTGTGTGCCTCATCTTCTTCAGGAACTCCATTCTGCCTCATGAAAATAAGAAAATGTTTCCTTGATCCTTTCCCAGTTGTTAAATTTCAGGAATTTTTCAGTTGTCTTAACTGTAACTTCTACCTCTAGGGACAGTCTCCAGTTCCTGCACATTCTTCTCCTAAGAATGTTGTTATGAGCCAGGAAATCTCTGATGTGCAGAATTCTCAAAGGGGTACATAGAAACTAAGAGATATGCAGCAAAGGGCAACAGGACAGCCAGAAGTCTTTGGAGGAGTGAGAGGGGACTAATTAGATTTTGATTCTAGATCTGACAGAGGTAAACAAGGATGATAAGAAATTTCATGCCATTAAATCAGGAAAGATGTGATACAGGTGAGTAAGAAGCACGATAAAAAAAAACAAACACAGGTGAAATATTCTGTGGCACAAAGCACAGTGACTGAGTGCTGGAACCCACTGCTGCAGGAGGCTGATGATGCTAAGCGCTACAGAGACTCAAAAGATGACCTGACAAATTTGTGCAAGTAAAATCTGCAGTGGCCTCCTCAACACAAAAATACCTCTTCTGGGTCGCAGGTGCCTGGGTGCGTGGAGCGTGTGGCGGAATTCCTGCTAGCACTTCTCTTGTACCATCTTGGGCCTGACCCGGGGCCCAGTCTGGTGAAATCCCAGAGGCAGCAGAGAGCAGGCACCGAGTGCTGGGGCCTCCAGGACGAGATGCAGACAGGCACAAAGTGCAAGGCTCCGTTCTGAAGCTGAATTTGTTCTCTGTGTCCTGAGGACAGCTTAGATTCAGACAAATCTGATGTCACTTAGGATACCTTGACAGCGTAAGTAAAAAGCTGTTTGACACAGGCAGTGATTCATTTCCCTCTGCAGTGTAGCCCAGGAATGTGGGAGGAGGTCATGTCTGGAGCAGAAGGAGCCCTGGCTGTGCAGTGCTGGCACCCTGCAGACCCCTGTAGGCTATGGGACACGAGGAAAGGGACACAGTCCTCGGTGCACTTGTGTTTCCTCCATCTCTCTTGCTTGACCCCCGCTAAGACTGATCTCCGGTATGACGGTTCTTTTTTTTCTTCTCTGAAAATCTCAGCTCCTGTATTTACGATCCCAGGAGCACTGGGATCATATGAAAACCGCAGCCTTTATTGTGACTGGGACAGCCCAAACCTCACGGGAGGAAGCAGAACTGCAGGGCTGCAGTTTCCACACTGGCTAGCCCTGCTTCTAGTGACCACTCCATATGCACCTACCATACCTGAGTTCCCCACAGCTGGTAAAGCCCACATCCTAGAGGCAAGCCAAGGCTTTCCACAGGACAAATGTACAGAGAAATAAATTACTGAGGGCCCAAAAGAAGCCAGGGGACAATTCCTGCTTAAACATCTGAATTCAGATTGCAGGAGTTCTCAAAATACCATGGTGCTTCTGGAGGAGGAGCTTGCTCAGGGTCATACAGTAAAAAAAAAAAAAAAAAAAAAAAAAAAAAAAAAACAGCTTGAGCAGGGGTGGAGGGACGGGGAGCATGAGGGGGTTGTAGGGACATGAGCATGGGCTCTCAAACAGTTTGTTGGTTCTCTGACGTGTGCCCTTCTGCAAAAAGAGCAGTCCATGGTGCCCACAACTCTCGTGTTCCAGCCTGTGTTCCTTCTCCTAGATCCTGCAGATCCTCCTGGCTTCACTTCTCCCCTTTTCATCGTGGCCCTCTTCCACCAAGCGCACACATCGCAAGCACCCGTTGCCATCCTGATGGAGCTGGAGAGGGACAAAGCAGGGGCTGGGGGTTAGCATCTGTTCCTTCACTTATGGATCCTTAGACCCCTGCATCAGGAGCTGCTCTGCTGGATGCCCTCCTCTTGAGACTTCATCCATCTTTCACACTGTGATCGTTGCGTCCCTTTTACTTTCTGATTGCTTGTCCTCTGTCATCAGCTGTGTCTGCGTTGTTTCCCTGTCCTCTGTCCCTTTCCCACTACAGGAGGCTGGCTGGACTGTTCAGGTTTGGGCCATCTCCAAGAATTCCCTTCCTTGGAGCTGGCTCAGCACACCTCTGCAGTGCACCTGTATCCAGCTACATTTCTTCTGATTAAAAACATCCCACTCCGCCTGTCCTCCCTAAACTTCAGCTGCTTCACATCCCAGATCTTCCTGGAGAAAGGAATTGAAATCTGTATGAAACTGAGGCAAAGAGTGCCAGGATCCTTGGTCAGTGTTTCCATGGAATAGTTCAGGACCAAGCCCTACCTCTTACCGACAGGTAAATGAGCACACCCATCAGCCCGAACTTGAGAATTTTCTAAAAAGTCTCAAAAAATGGCTGTGCCCTAAACTTGCACTTCTCTAGGACTGACACCCGTAAGGTCTCTGGCAGCAGAGTATTTACGTGGTGCCTCATGGAAAAGGAAACCTTCAGATCAGTACTGAGCTGTGCACACCTGAGCTGTAGGGTTGCTTTTCTTCCACTTGCTTGTCAACACAGAAACCCTTTCAGGTTTTGTGGGAGTTTTCAACCAACTGAAGCAAGGGACAAAAAGTAGTAGGTCTTGCTGGAGAAATGATCGTGGTGTTTCAAAGTGCTGTCACAAATAAAGCTGTGATGGTCTGACTTGATGATCTTAAGGGTCTTTTCCAGCCTAAATGATTCCACAATTCTATTAGGGACATGGTTTAGCAGTGGACTTGGTAGTGTTAGCTTGATGATTGGACTTAAGGGTCTTTTCCAGCCCAGATGACCCTATTCTGTTCAGTGATCGCCACTCCCTCAGCCAAGCAACGCTCTGAGAGGTGGTGGGTAGCAGGACACGGGTGAGCAGCACCTAGGACCTGAGACCTCTGCTCCAGGTGAGCTGGGCACAGATAGTCAGACTGCCCTCTGCAGCCCCGGACGCCGTAAATCTATGGGCTTCGGAGGAGCTGGAGAGCTAACGGAGCTCCATTTTAAAGGAGTCCTTGCAGGGAGGACAGCTAGGTCTCAGGTTAGCAGTGCAAGGGAGAAAGGAGGAGGGTTTTGGAGGGAAGCCTGGTGCTGAAGGCTGAAAGGTGAGATGGGGAGGTGGTAGTACTGCAGCAGTGGTCGGGCACTGTGGCAAAAGTCCTCCTGCCTGTCAGGACCTTGGATTGCTTGCACAGCTCCTCTGACATGACAAGGTGAGAAGCAATCAGCCTTGACTGCGAGATTTGTGGGGAAACTGACTATGGTCTGGGGAAGTTTGTAGGGAGATTTGGCCAGGCTCTGAATTCCTCACAGCTTTGGAAGGATCTGGTGGTGTAGGATGGGGGAATTATGCGTACCCTTCGGCTACCCAAAACCAAGCATGCCTAGTCAATGCTACGTCTTGTCATCTTCCTAACATCAGTCCAAGGATCCATCGGCTGGGCTCCAGGGGCATCCCCAGACCTGGGCTCCTTCCTCCCCATCATCCTGTGTGTTGGCCATGGCCCTCTGGACAATGTAACACTTTTCATGACAGTATTTGTATTTTTTTAATTGTGAATGGGGAGATAGTGTGCAGGTCCTTGTTACACAGGGATGTGTCTTCCATTCAGATCAGGGCTTCCCCTGGCTTCGTCAGATGTCTGTCGATGTTACTGAGAAAAATAAAGAAAGAAATAAATCAGATGTATTTATAAAGGAAACAGAAACCCGCTGCTCCAATGCCTTTGTAGGAGTATTTTTAACAAAACATTTTTTCAAAATAAATGTGAATTGTAAAGTTTGAAGCATTTGCTTGTGGCTTTCTTTCCTAGGTGCTTTGTTTAACTTTAAGCCTTCCCAAGAACACTGCTTGGGTGTAAACATTGCGTTAGACAAACAGAGGGCTTATTGATCTCTTAGAAGGAAGAAAACATGCCCAGAACTTCCTTAGTGGGAAATGACTTCAAAATAAAGACATCACTGTTACCTGCCTGAAACCATTTGGTCTGAATAATTAATTGGTAAACAGAAGCACCTGCTCCACTTTGTTTGCACTAACTTATGTTTTAGTTGAAAAGATGCCACAAATTTGTATGTACACATGTTGAGTGTTTCTGTGACTGCTTTGGATCTTTCCTCAACTTACACCTTCAGTGATGGCTTTGCTTAGTGTTCATTAGCCACGGAACAAGAAGAGGTGTCTTAGTCCTAAGATAAGCAGTTGTAACGGGACAAGGAAACTCAAGGCAATTCAGTATCTGAGCAATCACCTCCCTGCTCGAACCCCATGTTGGAAGCAATTCAGAGCTGTTTTCATGAGACTCCTGCTTGCTTGACAATGCTGCACGGTAAAAAAGGAAAATCACGTATGTGAATGATCATTGTAAGTCAGGGAACGGATCAGGTCCTATGGAAATGAACTCAATGCTGTTATTAGTGGAAGTATCCATAAATTCTTCTCTGCAATGGTATTTCAACCCTTAAAGTCACACACATTGAGAGAATTAGGTGTAGTTTGGATGACTGATGTAAATAATCGAGCAAATAGACCATACAGACCATAAACTGTTATAATCTAATACTCAGCAGTAATAAAGAGTTTGGCTTGTAATAACATCAATAACTGAGTTCATAACCACAGACAGAACCACAGAATCATAGAAGAATCTGTGATGTCTGTTTGTCACCCTCCTATTTCCTTTCCTAAGCAAAAATAAATTTCTGCCTGCATTTCTCAGGAGAACCTTAGGTTTGTTTGTTTATGACTTTGAGGTAAATATGTCAGCAGTGGTGAAACATTTCTGCACAGCCTCTGAGCTGGACCTGCATCTAAATTTTTGGGTCCAGATCCGAACGTGCCAAGTCCTGTCTCTGCACATGATCAATACATGACCTTCCTGAAACGATGGATCAACCAGAAATACAGATGGGAAGCACCAGACTGAAACCAGTGAACCAGGCAAGTCTTTTATTTAGATATTGATCAGCATCATTACTTCTGGCACCACAAATCTGGATGCACCCAAACAAGATGTGAGTTTGCTCCTCTTCCACAGAGTCCTGGAAAACCCCTAAAGGTGTTTGGTTCTCGAGCTTTTTCTCCTGCAGTGACAATTCTTCCCAAGGCCCTGGAGTTGGTGAGCAGCTAGGGGCAAAAGCTGTGGTCTGTGTGGAGAAGGAGAACCATAAAAATTGGGGTCCAGGTAGCTCTGAGCCATGTGGAAGTGAGTGCATCTGACGCTTGTCCCCAGCCACCAGCTCTCAGACTAGATGCAGAAGAATCATGGAGGAGGGTGTTGGCAAGACAGCAAAGGCACTGCCTGTCTCTCCTGTCATGAAAGCTCAGATCCCACCTCGCTGGCTAGGGAAGAACGTGATCTCCATCTGGGGCAAGACCTGATCTCTGATAGGATGTTGGGGCCTGAAGTTCCTCCCATGTAAGCCACGTTGTCAGCAATGCTGGTGCCAGGGTGGTGCATGAGTCTGGGCCAGCCTGCTCCGGACTCGCCCATGCCCATGCCTTGTCCCATGAGCCCTCCCAGCACCCCCTTTCTCCTCCCAGCTTCTCCCACTCCCCCAAAGTGTCCTTGTAAAGCTCAGCCCCAGGTTCTTCCATCTGCACTGCATGTGTAGGACACGTGCAGGCAATTCATGGGAGCTACTGAGCCCACTTGGCCAACACATGGTAGGGGTGCCATGCTGGAGAGCATGCCCGGAGGTGGAACACTTGTGCGTACAAATTAGAACAGTGTATCTTTGATAGAGCAACAGGTAAAGTAGCTAGCAGTACAGGAGAGCACCTGGTGGGGACTAACACTGTCCAGAAGTGAAACTGTTCTTAACTGGTCTTCTAGACTGCTTCCTTGCTTCCAGGGCAAACGATTGACAAGGAATGTCAGCTTGTTCTTGTGTAGAAACTTGGTCTTCCTAGGTTATAACCTTTCATTTTCTGATCCATGAAGGGAATTCTCCAGGATAATGCTGTTTCTGCCCTCTGTCATCCGTTCCCCAAGTAACTGCTTGCTGCCTTGAAAGCCAGCCGGTAAGAAATGAGCAGGGAAATGCATAGCTCAGGTTCCCCTCTTTCAACAAACAGCAGCCCCAAATCTCCCCCAGCGCTTCTCTGCTGCATTCCTCGGAGTGGTTTAGATTTCTCTGCCATCACATTGATGCAAGTCATGCATAACTCGGTGAGCTTCAGTGCAGTAACACTTGATGAGAAACTGCTGTGCAGTCAGAATCTACCATGGGTGTCTAGGGTTGCAGCTTCCAAAAGCGACGGTTACAGAAATAATGATGTTAGGGAGAGATCTGTGACTACACCTCGGCTCTCCCTGCAGGTGCTGCCTCATTCAGATCCACATGTGAGGCCAGATCCCAAAAGGCTAAATCATGATCTCCAGAACTGTGTGTAACGGTTCAAGAACTTACATTTCTGCCCCAGGAGACACAGGCAGCTCCTCGCTTTTCTGGATTGCACAGGAGCTGCAGCACAGCTCAAACCCTGTCTCCTTGCCTCTCCCACCTGCCAGGAATGCCACTGGCAGAGATCAGGATTTGGTGATCTATCTGCTCTCAACCACAGTGTCAGGAGTGAACTCCCAGCACATCTCAGCTGTTGTGACCGTCTTAGGCATGGTTCCCTGAGGAGACCACAGGCATGTGTTGTTAAATACTTGCTGGGTTCCTTCAGAGCCTCCTTACCTCCGCGTTGAAACTGATGTGGCTGTTGCTCTCCACAGCAGCAATTTGTCAGGTCAAGGCCTTTGCAGCCTCGTTCAGGACCGTGCCCTCTGTGTGCAGAATGCAGCGTGTAGGAGGTTGGTTGTGGCCGCAGCTCAGCGCGCATGGCTGCAACAGTACCTGTGGCAGGAATCCACAGCCTGGGTTATGATAAAGGATTTCTCTTCAGCTCTCAGATACATCATACTGACTGCACTGAATATTTTATGTTTGTTTGCCTGTTTCACTCCTGTGAATTTTTTATGGATTATTTCTTTCAGGTTTCATATCAGGATTCCTTTAATTTACTGCTGAAAGCAAGGGTTCCTGTGTTGTCTGGCTGATGAATATCCTTTCTGGTACAATGTTTGTGTCTGACACTGCTGTACAGCCTGCATGAAATTTTAATTTCTCTTTGCTTAGCTCTAGGTTTGCTCGATCCCTTGGCACAATGCTGTGGCAGTCTTTGTAGTTCTGCTCATTCACAGATGCATTCATGTCTCTTTCCCATTTAATTTCCTGTTTGTTTGTGTGCCTCTGCCAGGTTTTCCCCTTATCTCGTGCTAGTCAGAGTTCTAAAAAAAAATACTTCTGCCATTTTGGAATGTGCTAGTGCCATAAATGTATAAAATACGATGTTCTGAGCCGCTGCTTGTGTCCTGGGCATGCTGCTTTCTTTCCTTGGCTTTCCCTGTTCTGGAAACTTTCTCATCATGGTTGATCTTCCTCTGATCATTAGATATAACCCCATTGTGAGGGATTTTTCCTAAGGCATTCTGTCCACTGTCTGCACAACTCCCTCTGCATATTTATCTCCCTCTCCTATACTTCTGTATTTGCTTTTCACAATTTTGAGACATTTTTGCCTCGTAGTTTTACGTTTTCTCTGCTTTCCTCTAGGTCTGCTCCATTTTGTTTGCCTTGTGCTTGCCAGCCTTGTCCATATCCCTGCTGCCAGGCAGATAGGAGTGGGCCTTGGTTGTTCTCATCAAGGCTTTTTTGATCCTTTATTTTTTATGTAACTGTTGTCAGGACATTTGGTATTGGAACCAAATGCAGTGACTCTCTCTGCTTGTTCTTGGGCCAGCTCCACCCAGAGCACAACCCTTTTACTGCTACATCTCTGCATTCATCTGCTCAGGGACAGGTGCTAGCACACAGTGGTTTCCTCTTTTATACCCGGCAATAGCTTTAGGATTTGCAGCTCCCCTCTAACACACTTTTCTTAGATGAACATGGTAAAAAATCCGACATCTCAGGTTGTGTCAGGGACATCTGCAGCGCAGATTTCCAAATGTTCCCAGGCACCATGGCACGGTGTGAAACTCTAGGACTCCGGCGGAACAAGGACAGAGCTGATGCTGGTCTCAGGGGACTCGTCGCCCGCCAAGCAGCTCCCTTTTACTGGAGCATGCTCCTGGGGGAATACTGGAAGGACCCTGGAGGTTGTGCTGTCCGTGCATACAGCAGCGACGGGGCCATGCCCAGCCTCACTCTCATGGCAGAGCTGTTCCCAGCATTAGGTCACAGCAACAATGACTTCGTCTAGATGAGCCTTGGACACTCCAAATGGAAATCCCCCCATCTCTGGTGGCCTGTCCTGCGGCTGCATCGCTCTGCTGGGGAAGGGTCTTCCAGCTATGAGCCTCTGAGACTTCAAGGTGCAGCTTTTGCCACAGGTCTTCAGGAGATGGATATACAAAGAGACATTGTATTCTCCTCTCAAATGTTATCTGACCAGACAGAACGATCTCCTTTAACCCTCTTCTGTCCAAACCTTCACTGAAAATTAGTGCTGAATTTTGGCTTTTTTTTTTTTTTTAATATTTTGTTTGTATGTTTTGTTTATTTTATTTTTATTTTTGAATTCTTGTCCAAGCTGTTTCCCATTTCTGGACTTTTTTGTTTGTTTCTGTTTATTTATTTCTATGGTGTCTCAAACCTCTGGTGGCACTGTTGATCTGTATCTATTTAAATAAGCAGTGTGGTTTTGCATTTCATTCATTTTCCTTTCTGCCATATTTTCTTAAACATTTGAACATACACAGAAGGTGTTTTGTTGTGACTATGATGGAGAAATTCATCAAAGTAGAAAACACAGCACTGCTTCAGTGGAGACCCAGGCTGGCTACAAGCACAATAAAAAGTAAAACTGCAGCTATATGGATTTGTTGATAAAAAATGAATTAAAAGGGTATTTCAGGTCAATTGTGTATATAAATGGCCAGGATGAAAAAACATCTCAGCTAACCAGATCAGGACACATACAAAAATGACACATTTATGCTAGGTAGGACATTATTCCCAAGAATTTCTGGAGCTCTAAATGCTAGGGGAAGATTTTCAGAGAGGTCGATACGTGCAGTGTCAGTATTCTGACAGTGGAAGCCAAATAACGAGTCGTTAATTTACAAAACCAAGGAAAGGGGCAGTGTGCTCAAATCAAAATGGAGGGGTTTTGTTGTTGTTGTTGATTTGCTGTTTTTGTTAAGTAAACCAAAAAGATATGCGCACACAAAATCCCTGAAGAATTTCATGAGACTGGAAATGACACTTTTTGCTTCCTCTTTGGTTCCACAGACTCTCTGCATGTCTTTGCTTCTTTTTCTTCTCCAAATGTACATTTTATGAGTACTATTTTTAACCAAAGGTAGGACTATTTCATTTTGAAAATGTCACAAGCAAACCGCCTGCCTGTTCGGGAACACGGTTCTCTACGCAAGGATCCATGGCAGAATGTTCGCTGGTCAGAAAAATCCCATTCTTTCTGGCTGAAAAGATTTGCCAAACACAACACAATTTTTGACTTATTTCCATCCTTTCTGAACTCCTCCTTCATTGCGAATTTGTTATTTAATAACTTACATACACTTACATGGATATGTTGTGTGTATGTGTGTATATAATTGTTCAGCTCCACTGGCAGTTGACTCTCAGTGAATGTAAACCCAACAGCCAGCAACTCTAATCAACTGCAATTAAAAAAAAAAAAAAAAAAAAACTTTGAATTTATAGAGTAAATAACAGCTTAAATCCAAGTGTTGAGGAAATTACAGTGGACTGTTACAGATAAAACATTCCCTGAACCCTGGTAACAGTCAGCAAATCTCAGTGACCTGTACCATGACGATAAATACATATGGACAGCACAGCCTAGTGGAATGAAAACGGGAAGAGGAACCTAGATGGAAAAACCCTTTTGTACAGGTTGAAACCTCTTTTTTCAGGGTTTATTGGGAGGGGGAGGAAGGCTAATCAATATTTAATTTCTTTCACAGGAAATATGTAAACTTTATTTGTTTCATTGTTATATGGAGAGAATGTGCATTTGCACTTTTTTTTTTCAGTTAAAAAATGTTGTCCAAAACACCCAAAGATAGAAAAAAAAAATCTTTATCTACACTTTCTGCTACTCTTCTCTGCTGACTTTGTAGCTGGAGAATGTGCTGCTCTGCTTCCACTTCCTCCCTAACTTTCACTCCGCAGCTTTTGAAAACTTTGGGCAGACAGGAACTGCTTTCCTCCCTTGGAGATCTGCTCAATAGCTTTGCCACTTTCAGTCAGGCGTAATACATGAAGGAGTCTTTCTCTCCTTTGCTCTGTACACAATACACTAATGTCGAACTAATTCAGTGAGGTCTGTACCTGCCCGGTCCTGTGCCGTGTGCCACACGCCCCTGTCTGGGGCTCTGGTATGACACCTGGCTACCGCACACGTGCTCTGTGCCCTTCTCCAAATGCATGACTGTAGATTGCTCAAATGGATGTTGGCTGCTCGATCTAGTATTATTGTCACAATGCTCACAAAGACAGTCTCTTGATGACCCGACATTATTTCTGATCACATACCACATCCTCAGCTCAGCATGTTGATAGTCCTGCAGGCAACAGTGCTAACAGCTATTCCTCTGCCTCCTTCACAGTTACTGTCCCACTGAAAGCCATTGAAATACTTTTTGACTCACTGAGAAGCAACCAGAAATTGTGGAAGATTCATTCCTTGTGAGCAAGATTTTCAGAGCTGTGTTGTCATGACCGCCAGTAACCATGTCTATGCTGTTGTGGGCCACGCTGCAGTGTTGTAGTGGTTGGACTAGGTGATCTTAGAAGCCTTTTCCAGCCTCAGCGATTCTATGATTCTTTGATTTTCCACCTCCCAACAGAAGGTAACTTTAGGACTTTGTAGCTTAATCTTCTTCATAGCGTATGTTGCAAGCGATTTCTGATTAAATTCCTACTTATAGAGATGAAGGTGCTCCAGATAAATTTACGTCCATAAGCATTGGTATTGGCAGCTTCTTGGCAGCCCTAGGTTCCCGCTGCTTCAGCAAGTGGGATATCTGCTTTCTTTTGCCTGTTCTATCAGAAGACTTGCCTTACATAAAATGTACACACCCGCTGCTCTGCTTAAAGCAAAAGCTAATGCTTGGCCATTTCAGTGGAGATTTTTCCATCCAACTTCCATTGGGAAAAACATATCAGGAAAAAAAAAAAAATCAAGGTCACAGGAGAGCTTGCCAATTCAAACTGCTCAGTGGCCTGGATTTACAATTTTTTTTTCTTTTCCAATTAAATTCACGTTCCCTAAGTGGGGATTTCACACCCCTCGTGTTAAGTAAATTGATGTCTGGATTTTTATGAGCTTTGGCAGGAAAAAGTAGCCAGTGAACCAAGAAAAATACAGAGCTTTTGGATGGAGGCACCCAGGATTGCAGGCTTACATCTGAACCAAAGGAATGATTGTGAGAAGTCCTTTGATGAGTGAAGACAATAATTTCGATGCAATTCATAATTAAATATTGTTGTGTATCTCTGTTCTTCCAGAACCTCCTCCTGCCACCAGTTTCATTTGCTTTATTTATGCATCGGTGATGTATTCTGAATGCCTCTCCAACATTGATGGATATTACACTTGATGTTTTTCCTTATGTCCCTTTGGTGGTGCAAATGTGAGAAAGGGCAATGAACTTTCAGTGACTCCCTTGTATAACTAAAAAAAAAGATTTCATCGGGTTCAAAAGTTCAGCGCATCAAGAGAAATCATCTTCTTGGCGCCACCGCACAAGGGGCGGGAGAATTTTGGGGAGGGTTTTATCTTACAGCAAAACATAATTACTCCGGGATGCAAATTTGGTACTTCTCACCAACAGTGCCTTTCAAATGCCCATGTTGATAAATAATTTGTTGTGTTTTTATTAACCTCCGCGACCCGGCGGAGCGGGTTTTCCACGGTGCAAGCTGCTTGTGCTGAAGGACAAAAAGCTCTTGGCGTGCCGTTTGTTGTGGTGGTAGCGCCTCGGGGTCCCGTCCGTCTGTGCTTCACTGAGGTTGGTGGAGGTAAAAAAACAAGGTCTTGCTCTTGACAGCTGGAGGAATGATGGGAAGGAAAGATGGAGAAAGAGCAAAGAAAAAAATTCCAACAATTTCAACGCTCTTCACAAATTCCTGCTGAACTTGGGGCTTGGGTCTATCCAAACGCAATCATGTGGAGGACTCTGAAAGCCAATTAAGTGCAAAAACTAATGTGTTGGCAACAAAAGTCCATTCTGGAAAAGGGCCATCATAGAAAAGCCTAGCCACATTCTGCGCATGGGAAGTGCAAAACAAAACAACTCACCACCAAAGAAACCAAACTAAACCAAACATGAAAAAAGCACCCACTAGAAAAAAAATAAATAAAACAAACAATCCCCAAACCCATCAACTTCAAGGTGGTTAGTGAGAACAGCTTCTTGTAGTAAATGACTTCTCTGGATGATAGGCTATAGATGGAAATGCAGAATCAGATCACTCAGCTATGGGACAAAAACCATCCTGACCGTCCCACAGCGATTCCTTAGCAGGGTTATGGGGCTCTGAGGAAGACGAGTCCAAAAAACCTCAGCAGGCTCCTCAACAGAGAGTTCAGGGTGTAGCACTGTAGTTTTGGCCAATGGCATCTGTCAGGGGAACATCCGTAGAGTATCTGCTGGATAAGGGGATGCAAAGATCAACGATGGGGCAGCAGGGTCCTTCTCACACCATCCTGCTCTCCTCGTGGCTGATCCCTGCTCTGAGGCCCGTGCCGCTGCCTTCCTTCTTCCAAGCCCTGACTGAAATGGCTGGCAGCAGGACTGTGTATGTGACAAGAGCAGCCTGGAAACCTCCTGGCAGTCACGTTGTGCTGTGTGCACATCTCCAAAGCCACAGCTTCCCAGTCAGGTAAAACTTGTGGCTAACGAGTCCTCCTGAAGAGTCTCAAAGCCTTGAACAAACTTTGAGAGACAACCATCTGCCCCTGCAGCGAGTGGCTGGGAGTGAGGCTTACCAGGCATACACGTGTCCAAATCCACACGCACATGTTTTAAAAGAGAACGGCGTAGTGAGATGCACTGGACTGGCGTTCTCCACTTGTTCAGGCCAATTCATGCACTACGACATCCCAGAGTCACTCTGAACCAGCTGAAATCCTTCATCTGACAGCAAGGACTGCTTTCAGCCTTCTTGAAAATTCATAGGTCCTCTTGGAGGAAATTGAGAATTCAAGTTCAAACATTTGCCAGTTTGCTGTGCACTCGGGACCTAGGGTGTCTATGGCACTAGAAACGGTGTTTCTCTTCAGCTGCCTGCAATGTCAGCCATGTCTTTCTGTCACACTTCTAATGCAGAAGTCAACAGCTTTGCTTCCTTGTGACTCATTCTCCTTGCTCTGAGTACTCTTGTCTGCATACGAGGAGACAGTGCTGTTGCTCAGAGACAAACATGTCCAACTTTCTGTTTGTGCTACAGTGTCCGGGTCGTAACGCGTTCAAACAAATCTCATTCAGTGACTCTAGCTTTCACAGCAACACAAATGATGTGTGAGCAGCTGGTCAGTCTCTGCTGGCTGACAGTCCTGGAAAGATAAAGAACATCTCTGCAGCTGCCTAGAGTCACATCTTCACCAGAACAAAGCGTGCCTTCCTGCACCTTCCTCTATCTTTGTGCTTTTTGTGGTGTGCCTTTGAAGGCCCTCACAATCCTCTTCCCTGCACTAGGGTTGCACTTGGTGCTGGCACAGGTTGTAGGCTGAAGAGTGGGCATGCGACTGGTTGAAGACCTCAGGGATCTTTGTAGCTTCCCCTAATATTAATCTTTTTGCAACAGTGTCCAGTGAACAGCCTGTAGCTGACGGCATTCAGGTATTTCAGGAGAAAAATGGTGATAATTTCTTCTCTGTTTTTTGCCATGGCTTTTCTTGGAGAAGAGCTGGAAAATCTGACTCTCGCAGTGAGCTTCACGTCAAATCATTTTGCCCATTATCTCCTGAGTTAAATTTTGAAGGTATTTGCTGAAGCTCACCTTGCTGGAGGTGGAAAATTATTTGCCATGTCGTTCTTCCATCTGTGACACAAGGCAGTTTTTAGACATCATTGTTTTTCTTTTTCCTACACTTTATGAAGGCTGTTGAGCTGCTGCAGACACTCAAGTGAGGATACAGAGAAGTCCTGTCTCTGGGTGGAGTTCCACTGGGTAACTTACCCTGCTCCTTTGCTGAGGTTCAGGAAGTAAACTCAAACCATTGCAAAAATGTGTTCTATACATCGGGATTTCAGTAAGCTGCCTTTAAAAGTTTGTCAACTTTTTTGAGTGCCTCCAGACACCTCCCAGCGTGACTCTCCTTACCTTGGGTGGTGTGATGCCCTCCTTGACTCCACTAAGAGGAATCAAGAAAGTGTTCAGGGAAGCTCAAACACATTGGCCACCAAAACCTGGGTGTTTGGGTGTCTCTGGGACACACGCACTCCACTGGGCTGCTCCACCTGCTTTGATCTGGGCAGAGGAATCGCTTCCATGGGCACAAAGCCACGTTTCTCCTACAGTCAGACCCACCCCACTTGCACCCTTCCACGTGAGACAGCTCCTGTCCACAAACCCGTACCAGTTCTTTGGCATGTAGGAAAAACTTGATCTTCTCACCAGACAAATACATTTGTTTCTTTATCTAAATTTGCATGAACTACGTGGAAATATTAGACAGGAAGGTACAAAACTTTGGATTTCAGGAGACTGTTGCTCTGGGATGGTCTGTGCTAAGGCTGAGAGAGAGATTTCATGAGTAGCTGCGTAACAACAGCTGGTATGTGGACACAGTTGTTTGCTTGGATCCCTGGCACATTTGGAAAAAAAAAATTTTTGGAAAATAGATTGAACTGCCGACAGCAATGCACCGGTTCAGCAGATTGGCTCTGTTTGGAAAGGAGGGAAGCCACTCCCAGCCCTTGCTAAGACATTTGCAAAACGAGCGTGCTCATCTTTATAAACTCAGCTTTGCAATGTGTGTTGGCTAGAGTACAAATCAAATGCATGGGATGCAAGTGCCAGTCAAGGAGATGAAGCTTTCATTTTCAAAAGAGTGACTGCGGCAACTGACTTACTGCTGGAAAAGGGAAAAGGACCAGAAGAA
>VXAV01006202.1:176299-304966 GCA_013399715.1 Alectura lathami
GTGTGTTTTGTTGTATATTTGGCGAGAACATGCTAATGAGCTGTATGCTCATCGAGATGAATTTTTGTTGGTGGTGGTGAAGGGAATTGTGTGCATGTGATGGTCTTTGTAAGAGAACTGATTTTGAACTATTAGCCTAGGGGGTAGAAAAATTTACAACATGTGATATCACTAGAATCTAAATAATATTTATGGATTTAAAGCCACTTGGCACTTCAAAGACTATTTCTCCAAGGAAGAATGTGTTAGAGCTCCTGCTGGACGTAATGCATGGCTCGGTTCCAGGAGCAGAGGTCTAGCATTACAGTTGAGACCTGCTGTGGGTGAAGCTCAGGTTGAAGTGGTAATGATGTACTGATGGTAAGACACTCGCAGAAAGTAGCATTTGGAGAAGAAAGCCAGGTGAAAACATGTTTTGGTGTAGGAAGACTTAATATCTGGTAAGAGAAAGTGGACGCTGAGGTGAGAGTGTCCCGATGAGCACTCAAACTCACACCCACCTGCTCACTCCCTCCCCACCTCAGCAGGACAGGGGAGAGAGCTGGAAGAACAGGAATGAGAAAGCTCATGGGTTTTGATAAAGGCAGGGGAACTGCTGGTCAGTTATTGTCATGGGAAAATTGACTCAGCTTAGGGCAATTAATACCAATTCATATGAGTACATTTAATTGTTGTTTGAGGTATTGGGAAGCAGAAGGAAGAACATTAAACCATACGGGGAAACACTTTTCCTCCCCTCCCAGGCTCACCTTCACTCTCAACACGCCTTCCACCTATTTTATCACTGCACGTTACCCTCGATCCATATATCCGATATTTTCTGCCTTTTCTTACACATTTTTTTCACAGAGGGACCTCACCTTAGCTTACTGTCTGAGTTCTGGCCTATGGTGGATGTGTTGCCGTGTCCAACATAGGGCAGCTCCTGGTATTTTCCCACAGAGGGCACTCCTGCATCACCCCCTGGCTACCAAAATCTTGCCACAAACACCCAATACAGACACCTATTCAAGGAGACTGTGTCTTTAAAAACAGGGATTTGAAGATCAGAGCGAAGATCAGAAAAACATTCCTTCACATGCTTCTGTAATGTTGCCTTAGAGTCATAGAATCACAGAACAACCTGAGCTGGAAGGGACCCGCAGGGATCAAGTCCCGTGGGCACAAAGGATGTAAAGGTGCTGTTGGGTCATTGGGTTTAGTCCTGTTCACAAATTTTCCCAAGTCCAGTCTAAAATTGTTTAGATTTTATCAATGTAGGAGAATCTTCCCCCGAGTCGTTGGTGTTTAACTGCCTTCTCATTCCATTCTCCCCCCACGCCCCTCTGCCTTCCTTTGCCTCCCAACACAGCAGGGTTCTTCTGGTTAAATCCACGATGGACTCCAGCTCTGTGGTGCGCAGCATTACCGACCGTGAGGAGTATCACCCCATTTCTAGGAACGGCATTTCTAACACTGAATTTGCAAACACAGGAATGGGTATTGATGAACTAGGACCGAAGACTAGGATTTGTTAGTGTTGGTGCTGAGCGTTGGAATGTCCGCAGCCCTGCACTGGAGGTGACAGTGGCACAAGTTGTGTGGAGCTTCTTCCACATGACTTAATGCGTCTATCCAAGAACAGCACTTAAGCAACTTGTGAAATTGGGATTTGGAGCATGAATCTTATTCCTGTGTTTAGACACTTAGACCACTGTCTTCTTATAAAACACTTACAGCTGTGCCATAGCCTGCAATCAGATCACCAGCCCAACAAGCAAAGGATGACATGCTGCATCCTACTTCACAACCAAAATCTGTAGGTGCAACTGCAGTTGTTTGGGGCAGGGAGGATAGAAGTGCCACCCCCTTCACTCACTGTGTCTGCTTCGAAACTACAGTAGGAGCATAAATATCCCAGCTGTGTGGAAGAAGCAGGTAGGAAGCCTTTTGTGTGGGACTGGCTGGGAGAGCGGTGCCTTGAGGTTCTGCTCCAACTGCCTAGACACCTGATGTATGTCAATTATTGCATATGGAAAAAAAAAATATAGGGAGATATATATCTCTGGGAAGTCCTTGGGTCAATCCTCTGTGGTAGGGTTACAGTGAGACCCCTGCCTAGTTACATCAGCTTCCCAGCTTAGTCCTAGGGAAGCTTGGATTTGAATATGAATTCCATATGAATTCTATCCATGTCTCTGACAAGTGGCTGCTCACTTGTTTGGTGCTGGATTGCCGATAAATAGAACCATAGAATCATGGACTCATACAATCATAGACTCATAAAATCCTAGAATCACAGAATGGCTTGGGCAGAAAGGGATCTTACAGCCCTCCCAGCCCCAACCCTTGCCATGGGCTGACTGCCAACCCCCAGATCAGGCTTTTGAACTTCCCTACCTCTCCCTATATCACACAGAACATGAACAGAGGCTGCCAACTCACAGGTGCAATGAAATAATTTTCTCTTCTCTGCAGAAGCTCTGTTGCTGCTTCTCTGTCCAGAAATAAGCAGTCTCACAGTCAGCAGCACCATTCCCTCCTCCCCAAGCTGGTTTTTCTCCACCAAACTTAGACACCATCTACAAAAACAAGCAAACAAACAAACAAACAAAACAGGAAAAAAAAAGCCAAAGCCCCGTTCAGGAAGGCAGTGGTGCAGACTGTGAGGAGCCTGTGTTCAGATCCCTCTTCTGCCTGAGGCTCTGAGCCTGTATCCCTGAGAGGAGGGAGAGAGAACTCTTACTCTTTCCATTTATTGTTGACATACAGTGCTGTAGGGTTATAAAGTCTCAATCACTGAGATACAGAGAGGGTTCTTCTCACATTGTCTCTGTGCCCTAAGGGAAACAGCGCCAATGTGATAGATGCCTCACCACAAAATCATGAGTCATCTGCAGTTTTAAAGCTTCATGGAATCTGTCCCGTCAGACATGTGGGGGATTTGCTCCATCACCCATGTGAACTGGTGCTCTACTGGGCTAGTGAATTCACAGGAGCAAAACCCTCTGCTGGATGACTTAACAAATCTGGTCTGAAAGCAGTGTTGAGGCAAAAGAATTCCATGATTTTTACCTGGCGTGCACAGAGAGTTTGGGTGTAATTGAATTCTCTTATGTTCTTCATTAATAGAAAAATTCTAAAAAATGCGTTTGCTCAAACTTGCTTCCACTGTCTGCATGGGAGCGGAGGTAGCTGGGACTGGGAAGTTGCTTGAATCCTGCAGGCTGGTGTGGTCCAGTGGGTTTGGAGGCTTTCTTACTCCCTTTGGAAACGCAGACCAACCCTGCACCTGCAGGAGGATCACGACACCCAGGAGCACAGAGACCTTGTAATTCCTATATACTCTCCTCCCATGCAACAGTCCTACTGTCTTCAGACCAGCATCCTGACCCAAACCTGGTGCAGCCGTGTACGCGGCTGTGCTCTGACCATGGGTGCCCTGGCTGGGGTGTGGACCTGTCCGTGGGACCAGCTCCTATAGGCTATATCCACACCATCTGAAGGAACTCCTCTCAGTGGGAACTTGCACGATATAAAAAGCCTCCCATGGTGAGAAGTGGAAGCCTGTGGGAATTATTAGAACTCAGAATCCTCCATCACTCTGACCCCTGAGATTTGGGCATCATTTACAAAATGAGCAAAAAGGTTCTGCCTCTGCCCCGATATGAAGGAAATCACTGCCCCTGAAAATCTGATTACTATGCTTTGGTGACTTCATCACAATTTTTGTGCTGCTTTGTACTCACCAAATGGGAAAGAGTGACTGCTCTGAGCTGCCCCAGGCACACTGTGATATATGGTGGCGGAGCTCTAGTTGCAGCTCAGGACGTTACCTGTGTGTGTGTGAGAATCATACTCCCCTGCTAAAGCACCAAACATCAGGCCACGCACTCTCCGGCGTGCCAGCTGTCAGGGAAGCACCGATACAGACCTGTGTGTCCCTCGTGGCTGTAAGCACAGCCACAGCAACAGCGGCACGCAGGAACGCAGCGTGCATCGCCGTGCACACACCCTGCCACCGGCTGGGAGCAGGAGGCCAGCCCCCGGCCTCGGCTCGCTCTCTGTCCCTTGGGCTGGCTTTAATGGCTCCTCTGAGACGCTGCCTCGGTGCCGTGAGTTTGTGGATGTGACTTAGCATCCAATATCGTCTACCATAAGCCACTCTGTTACCATGGCAACTGCCTCCTTAGCCCGGTTCCCGGGGCTCCTCAGGTCTGCTTGGTATTCACCTTGACACCGTTGGTGAGGGCCCTGGGGGAGCACACAATGTGTGAAAACACCTTGCACTTGCTGGGCTGAGGTAATTCCTCCCTGAGGGACGCGCACGTGATATCAGCTCCAGGAAGGGGGCTCTCGCCTCCCTGACCCTTGTCCATCCCCCACTTCTCTCTATCCCTGCACGACTAATGGGCTGCAAAGCCAAGTCTAGGCAGGAGCCTGAAGCCCTCTGGAATGAGAAATGTTCTGGTCTGGGCTCCTGAAAGAGTCAGGCTGGTGACTGGGAGAACGTGTAAAACACTGACCCTAAATAACAGGATTTCTCCTGGTTTCTGATCCCATGCCTGTGGCTGGCTTTACTTGAAAAAGCTTTGAGCCTCCCTTCTTTCCCATTACTCCTTCCCTTGTTTTCAGTTGTTCATTTGTTTGTTTTCTGGGCAAGTGTTTAAGTTTTGCAGCTTTTTGCAGTGATTTGCCTTCTTCCCACTGATTTCTCCCCAGGGACTTTGCCTTATGCAGACTTTTGCTCTGCTCCTGTGTGCGTTTCACCTGCTGGTTGGTGTGTTACTCACGCCGTCCCAGTTCCCTAATTTCTGTCAGGTTATGGGCACAGCCTTTCTGCACACAGGTACCAAGCGCTGCCTGTGTCCTTACATCCATCAGACAGAAGAACCAAAGATACCTTGTAAGGGCAAAGAATGAGGTTTAAGAGCAGGTGAGAGGCCTAGTCAGGCAAATTTTCAGGAGATATAGTACGTGATAATGGTGGATAAATCCACTTCCAGCCACTACCCAGCCATTTGTGACGGCCATCAGTGACTGCATCATGGGTTCTTCTGCCCTATCCCAGCATGTCAGATGTCTTTCCAGCATGCCTATGGGCAATTTTGATTTGCCTAAGGATGTATCCCCACTGGAGATTTTCACAGGTCTGCTTAAAAAAAAAAAAAAAAAAAAAAAAAAAAAAGTGATTGAGGGGCAGAAAATCACAGAGCCATCATTCTGGAAGGCAGCAACATAGCAACATTCTGGAAGGAAGACGACTTTGTGCTGGTAGAAATGTCTTCTCCTGAAGTGATCTCATCTGCTCTCCTCTTTACCCTTTGTTTCATACTCAGATGGGAGGCCTTCAAAGAAAGGAAGCAAACTGCACAGAACCTACAGCGGGTCACAAAAAGGCAAGGAGAATTTACATTCCCTGGTTTGGAGCACATTACTTGTATCAAGGCCAAACATGGTTTGTGGTTATGCCTTGTTTGGAGACTTGATTCCTGTCTACCAAAAAGCCATTTCTGTTTCATCTTTTTGAGCAGGAAGGAAGTTATCCTCTTTTTTATTAATATTATTATTTTTATTTTTCCCCCTCATGCAACAAATAAGGAAACTGAGGTGCCATGACCATAACAACAACATGAAATACCACTGTTGCTCACACAGCACGTACTGTCCACACTGCCTGTGGCACTAAGAGGCACTGGCTGTGATGTGGGGACCACAGGTGGAGTGCAGAGGATGCTTGGTGATTTGCAAGTGCTTGGTGTGGCCACCACAAAGCTCATGTGCTCTGGTCCGTGCTCAGCTGCGGGGGGATTCTGCCATCTTCTGTAGCAAGAGGATGGGTGCTGGGAGAGGAAAACTTTAAGTTATGCATTTAGGAGCTGGGGATGGCCTGTGCTGTCCTCACAGCTCCTCCTGTGATGCTTGGACTGTTGCAAAGGCTTTCGGATAGCTGGGAAATAGTCAAGGAACTTTTTTATTTTATTTTATTTTTTTCTGCAGGAAATGTTATTTTGAGCCCTGCAAAAATCTCACACTTTGATAGTGCTCACCAGGAGGATGTCTTAGGGCAGGAGAGCCTCCTTTACTCTGTAGTTGTGTCTGCTCAACCAGTGGGGGAGAGACCAAGTTCAAGCCTGTTTTCCAGCTTGGGAGAAAGGAATCATACATTACCAAACAGCCCCCTCCAGCCTCCCATCCTTCTGCCAGCCCACTGGTACTTCCTCTTATTTCTACTTGTGAAAGGTTTCAAGACCTGCTGGCTTTTATGCATATTTCACTCATGCCAAGAGCACGGTCTTTCATCAGTGATAGTTTATCCTGCAGAGTGGGAGTGCAAAATCCCAAGCCCACCAGCAAAGCGGTTACAAGGGACTCATGACAAGGACCCACAGGGCCCAGTTCTGTCTTCTGGTCCCTGTGTCCCTAGCTCTGCTCAGCATTTCCATGACAAAGAGGAAAAAACAGAAACAATAGGCTTTTCTACAAGACAGAGATGACACTGAAGCTGTCTCCTCCTCCAGCTTAACTTTAAGGATCTTCAGAAGCAAGCCCCAAAGAGGCCAGCAGCTGTGAGCTCTAGCTACAGAAAGATGCCTTAAAGCAGGACCCTAAATCCAGGCAAGCATGAATTTTGCAACCAAAGGTAGGACTGGGGAAGCTGTTTTTTCTCTACTTCTTACCTGGCGAAGGGAGGCCTAGATGAGCTGGGGAATTCCTGCTCTAATGGCTTAATGTTTTGAAATAATTTGTGCACACCTGAGAACATTTGATCTTCTCTGATACCTAAGGATTATCAAGAGAAGTTGCCAGGTTTTGTGGTAGAGATTGAATGGGGAAGGGAAGCAGATTGTTAATGCTAACATGCCTTTCCTGTCTGGACTGGTTTAACCTGAGATAAGATGTAAGGTAGGATGTACTGTCACAGTGCTTGATCTCAGTCCAAGACAAGTTTTGAGCAATTGCTCAAGGGCATGTTTGAGCAAACAGAACTGTTCTGGATTCAGGCCAGTTTCTGGGGATGGACCCGGAGAGCCAGAGTCTGTGTACCTACAGGTGAGACAACAACATGCTGGAGGAATTTTGTCATGGCAGGACGATCAGAAAAGGCAATAACCGGTCCCCTGCTCTCTGCAAGTTTCTAGATAATATTCTGTTCTCATCACTCTCCATTCAGCGACGCTTTTCTGCTTTGGAGATATTCCTGACTTTAGACCCAGATCCTTCACACTGACCCTGCAGCGGATCCCTTTCATCCCACCCACCCGGATAACTTTGCAGCCTGAAACTCCCAGCAGCTGCCATCATGCAGACAGCAGGCAAGAAGACCCAACAACTGTTGTCTAATGACAAGATGGCTCCGAAAAACAGCAAGCTCCTTCTCTTCACCTCAACTCCCAAGTTTTGCTCTCCACTCCACTGTATTTCTAGGACAGTGCAGTATTTCTATAGAGGCTTGCCAAAAGGAACCAAAGGAAGACATGGGTGCTCCTTCCAGCAGGGTTAGTCAAAGGCTCGGGCACAGATAATGTTTCTAGGCAGAACTGGAGATGGTCTCTATATAATATGGCAATTCCTGCTGGCACAGCTCTGGCATCCTTGTCAGGAGCATCTGGGTGCTGTTCAGGGGTACAAACAGAGTAACATGTTGCAAGACATATGGGAATCGTGCTCTAGATAGAGGGTGATCACCTGGCACTTTCTCTTGGCTGTATTTGTATGAGAACCGACCACGAAAGGCTTGTGTTTTCCTCACAATGTGCTGTAGGAAGGAGTTCCTACCAGTCCAGGAAAATATCTGTGCAAAGAACAAAAACCTCCCAAACAGGACAGTGTAACAACCCCAGTCACACGTGCTCCAGGTGAGGAATGTAGCTGAAACAAGTACAAAGGAGAGCTGTGAGGATGGTGTCTTCATGGGCTAATGAGTGTGATCTGCCCTGCTCCTCTTTTACTTTTCCAAAATCACAGAAAGATGGAAAAACTCTCTGGAAACCTCTAGCCCATGCTCCTGATCCAAGCAGGGCAAAATTCAAAGTAAAATCAGATTGCTCATGGTGTTGTGCAGTCAAACTTTGAAAATCACCAAGAGATTTTTGACCAAGCCTTTGTTATACATCCTTCCTTAGTCACATCGAACAAATGCAGTTCCCTCAGTACTCCTGGGTATTTTAGCAACACTCCACTGGACTCTGCAGAGTTTCTTGACATCTTCACAGTACTGGAGAGCCCTCAAACTGTCCACAGGTCTCTAGATGCCACCCGAAGAGCGCTGAGCAGAGGAGAGCAACCCATGTCCCCATCCTGCCAGCTGTGTTCTTGCCAACACAGCCCTCTCTGGGGTGTGGATGCTCTGTGGTTCGGTGTGTAGGGCAGAAGATCGGTGGTGGCTCAAGAAAAGCTGAGGATGAATTCACAGCCCATAAATAATATACAAGCTCAGGCTGGAAACTAGGGGTGGTATAAGGCAGAGTAGAAATAAGAGTCTGGAGAAAACTTCCAGCATCATGTTGAGAGTGAGGCGACTTCAGACATGGTGAGTTAACAGAATAAGGGTGGGGAATTCAGAAGACACCTGCCTGGAAGTGTGTGGTACCCTGGGCAAGATGTCCTTGCCTGGCTTGCCATGGATGAGTGGGAGCCGAGAGGAATTCCTGATAGGTTCCCCAAGGTCCTAACACAGCAAGATGTACCAGGTGTGAACCAGATCACTCACACCTTTCATGCCAGAAGTGGAAGACTCAGGATAGCTTGAGCCTGTGCCAGGGTCAGCTCAGGATGGGGCTGTCTCAAATAGGGGACATTTGGAGGTTTCAAAAGTTTCTCTGAGCCCATGAGCTGGGAGTTTGAGGCAAGAAAAATGAAAGGGATATTTCATAGGTGACTAGGGTAATTCTGGCCAGTTTCCCAGTTGCAGATTTTAAGATTGGAGGTGGGGAAAATAGTAGGAGAGTAAAAGAATCAAAGGTGTATGTCCAAAGCTGTATTAAAAAAAAAAAAAAAAGCATTTCATTCATCTGCGTGCATTTCTCTTCATGCGTCTCTTCCATTTCTTTGATAAGCAAGACACTAAAGAAATGTCATGGAAGAAATGAAAAAATTTTCTTCCCCCAACAACCACTTCCCTTATCTATTTTCCTCAAAATGAAAAGTCTAAAGAAAAAAAAAAAAAAGCGAAAATGTTTCTGTGCTTTAACAAGGCTATTGTGGAATATATTAAAGAAACTGCAGAAACCAAGGGCTACCTTTGATGTAGAGCCTTTGAAAACCCTGAGCTATGAGAAGCAGCCTTGACCTATGTGTGTCCTGATGAAGGGAAGAATATGACTTGTCACACCGATGACAGGTTTAGGTCTCTGTCTGTCAAAATCATGTGAAGGTGCCCAGACGTGGTTTTGCTGACACTTGGTGTTGAATTGGCTGTGTGCAAAGCCTGATTTAACTCAGCCAGAGTCCTGGGGCAAACAGCATGGCAGGGCTGAGAAGAGAGAAAGAAAAGCTGGGGGAGAGGATTCTGCTTGGTGGTGGCTGCTCTGCACACCAAGTCGTGAGAGGAGCAGAGATGGAGGAGCCACCTCTCCCCTGCACAGCACATGCACATGCTGTGCATTAACACCTGGGCCTTGAAACAGTGGTGGCCAGGTCCCCTGAAACCATCTGCACTCTCTGGGTCTGCAGGACAACCAGGTCCTCCATAGCATCCTGGCAATCTGCAGCTCTGCAGTCATTTGTGAGATGAGCTTGAAGGGTTCCCAGGCACCGCATGTCTCCTTCGGTTTGAGATTTGAAGTAAATGAGCAGGCTGCACCCCAGTGCAGTGCTGCATACCCCTGCCTTTCCCCATCTCCACCTTCATATTTGTTGTTTCTCACTTGTTACTGTGCCTCCTGCTTCTGCATTTGCTCCAGGGCCTGTGGATCCAAACCCACAGCCAGGGGCTGTAGTGGGAGTGAGGCAGAGCTGAGGGTCAGGTACCTATCAAGTCCCACGATGGGCACTGCCCCTTCTTCCCACCAGCTGAGCCCCTTTCCTCACGGACAAACCCAGCTCTCCAGAGCCCAGACAAGCATAACAAGGCTGAGCTGTAGCCCTGGAAGTTTTGCACAGCTGCCTCTAAGACTTTCCAAAAGAGCAGGTTTATGGGAACAAGGATGTTTATTTCTTTCAGGAGAAAAGTGCTGGAAGTTCATCTTCTGTCTCTCGTAAGGTACCCGGAGAGCACCCCTAGTGCCAGCACTCACCAGAGCAATGCCACATACAGTGGGCCGTGCCCATGGGCATGCTGATGACAGGAGGTAGCTCAGAAACTCCATCAGTAAGATGCTGTTCCTTCCAACCTTAAGTGAACCCATCAGAAAGTCCGGAATCACCAAATCACAGGGTGGCCGAAGTTGGAAGGGACCTCTGGAGGTGATTGTGTGCAACCCCATCCTGTTCTCAAGCAGGCCACCCAGAGTCAGTTGCCACCTGCGTGATGGGGGCATTCCGAGTGATGAATGAAGTGCCGCGTGTATCCTATGGGTACTTACAGCTGAGAGTGGTCCCTCATGAAGTCCTAGACACAGTAATCCAACTGCAGTCAGCTCCACGACCTCTGTGTGTGACATCAGGGTCAGAGCTTGCATCTCACAGCTCAGTGCTGTGGGCTCTGCCTATCCATTAGCACCAAGGTGATGGGGATAAGTGGAGATAACAGCGGGATAAAAATGTATCAGAAGGGCATCCCCAGGAGTCTCAGCCCAATGACAGAGAAGTTCAAAATTTCAGGACAATGCCTGAAAGTGAAATGTGTTAGAAAAAAAAGACCTTAATTACAGGGACCAGTTCTAACCCTACTATTGTGACTGGCTTGGTTGCTAAAACACCACACTGAGCAGAGGCTGGTGCTGACGACTGTGGAAGCAGGCTTCGCAGGCAGGCAGCAAGCAGGAGCACTGACAATCCAGATGCGCTGCTGTACATCTCTGCAGCTGAAAGCCCCTGCTCATTCGTTCTGGTCTGAAAGTCCCCTGGACCTGCAGGTTTATTTCTGGAGGAAGAGTGTGCAGCAGGGTCTCTGCATGCAAGTATTTCAGAGAAATATACACTGGTAGATATTTCTGGTAACTTAGCAGGAATCCACAAGGGAAAATTGCTGAGATTTGCCTGATTTGCAAGTACTTATGCAGACCTCCAGCCTCTGCCTCCAGCAGTGACTTTACCTTACAGTTTGATTACTTGGGAGCCAGAAAGGCTGGGAACTTTACTATGAAATTTGACTTGTTTCTTGCACATGACTTGGGAGGCCGATCTGAGACTTGATCCACTAACACTGTGAATGATGTGTCCCAGTCAAGGAGCTAACACAACCAGCTGCAGTTACCCTGAGGAGCCAATGGTCGGTTCATCAAATCAAATATTAGTTTCGTGAAACAGTTAAAAGGAAACTCACTTTCCATGGGATTATTGCGTTTTTGTTCTTGTCCTTATTCTGTTAACTGTTCGGTACAGGTCAGCCCCACTCACCAGAGCTTCTTTCTTGTAAAAGTAAAACCAAAGTCATGGCATATTCAGACAATACTGAGCTTTACCCATGAAAAAGAAATCCTTTATGCGAAGTACTGGTTTCTGCACCCATCAAGCAAAGCTGTGACCTTTATATCGTGCCATGGACCACAGGGTGGTCTGACAGTTCAGCACTATCTCCATTCACAGAGAGAAGTGCTGATTCAGCAAACACTTGCTAGTTTACACACTACCGAAGGACATGTGCTAGAAAAATCTCTGCACCTCAGTCATCCTCCATTGTGTTCCTTGTGAGACCATAGCTTCCCTCTCCCCTTCCACCCTTGCATTCTTCAGTGCTTCTCGGGGGGAATGGATGTGTTAGGCAGCTTCGGGCTCTACATACACGTTGCATTATTCACGAGGTACCTTACACATCCTTACTGAGTACCTTTTAGAAAGCCTGCTTATAAATATGTTAACTCCTCACAGCTCTGAGATACCTGACACTCAATCCTTCCCCTATTCTATGCTCTTTAAGACTCAGTCGCGCCAGCATAAGCCAGGCTGAAAATTTACTTCTTTAAAAAATAATTTTAAATGACCTAAGGCAACCTGGTTTAAATATGCCCTCACAAGAAGAAAAACCAGCATTATGTCAACTTACTGTCTACAGCACACAGTTTATCCAGCTGCTTACTCTTCTTGTGTTTCAGCCTACTGCTTGCAAATATGCATTTGAAAATGGTTTCCTATGAGAAACGGCCTGATGAGTTTGTTAGATAGTTTAGAAGTTTCCTCTGCTGTATGAGCTGACCCTTGTCTAAATATTTTCGCTTAACTTTGGGATAGATTTTGTTAAGCCATAAGGCACTTCTAAGCTCTGTGTTGGATATTAGTGCTCATGCATGACAACCAAGATGAGACAGGCTTTTCCCACCATCCAACAGGTCCCACAGCCTTTCTGTACTACTGAAACAAAGGCAGCACATGTGGGATTTTGGGGGAAGGAGAGTCCCAAGAACCAACCTTCTCCAGTGATGGACACTGTGAGTGCAGACAACATTAAGGGCAAACGTAAACCCCTAGTGCTCCGTGACTTGGGGTGAGCAGATCAAGCTCTCTGGGGACGAAGCACTGCAGATGCTTTGGGATATTCAATTAAATGTTGCTGGGCCTAGAACTTGCCGTATTTGCCCCCTGACAATCTGCTACCTGATCACAGGAAAATAACCATCTTACTCAGGCCTGAACTGCTCCTCTTCTGCTGCCCAAAGAAAAAATTGTTGGCAGTGTCCCCAGAGTTCCCTGCCCAGGCTCTCTTTTTCTCTCCAAGTCCTGGTTTCTCAACTCACCTATCAAGATCTTGCTGTCTTCAGACAATGGAAATAAAAGTTTCAAAGCAGGAGGCAATATATATATATTTTTTCATACAGACCCAATTCTTTACTCTGTGCTGTCTTCCGACTAGACAGTTTGGCCTTTTTCTAACCTCCTGGGAGGCCCTGGGCCTGCTCACCTCCCTGCTTTTCATGGAAAACATCTGCAGAACACATATTTCTTGATATTTGCATGCAAGCTGCAACAAGCACCCTGTGGTTCAAGGGAAGAGGGACGGAGCCTTTTGTGGAGGAAATATGTCCATTCACCCATGCAAACTTGCCCCAGGGAGCATCATACCTTTGCAAGAAAGCAAAAAGATCCTTTCTGCAGTTTAATGCAGAGCCTGGGAAGGAGCTTAGTGCATGCTGTGAGTGAAGGAATTAACGTATCAATTTTAAGGAATCAGAAAAGGATTTGATTTAGTTTAACTTTTCCATGCAACTTGACTCCGCCCACTTGCATTCTCACATGCATCTTTACAAACACCAAGAAAGATATGTCCAGCTAGTCTCAACAAGATGGAGGAAAAAGGATGTCAGCTCTTCTGTCCTTACAGTCTTAGCCCTGAGATCCTCTTGACTGGTGAGGAAAGGTTTTTTTGGGCAGTCATTTTATGCCACCCAGGAGTCAACATTTATTGCAACAAGTCTTAAGAAAGATTGTTTTCTGTCTTCTTTGTTTCCTCATTTTTGGCCTCATGTAGATCTAGTCTCTTTGTTGGTATAACAGGAGGAGAATTCATGTTTCACTGTTGTCTGTCATATTCTTTTAATCAGCCTGTGCTTACCTGAAGACAACTCATACAATTCTTCCCCGAGTGAAGCCACGAAGAATACCACAGATGGTGGCATATGGAAGCATTTAATTTGAAGACCAGTCCCTCATTTTCTACGCTTACATATGAGTCTGCAGAATCACCTCAGAGAAGTCCCTGCTGTAGCACCTGGGTGCCTGGAGCTTGTTGCACGACTGAGTTTCATGAGATGACTTTGCTTCTCTGTGACTTTACCGAAGAACTTTGAAAAAGGCTTTTGAAAGACTAAGTAAATTGCATCCTTCACAACTGGTGTGCTGACACAGTCAAAGTAGACAGAGGAACACAATTTTCCCTTAAAGAGGACATGCTGAGTTCTCTGCCTTACGTGCCATAACCAGTAATGAAAGTTGAGTCTGTGCACACACGCAGGCTTGTTTAACCCTTCTTGATACACTGTCTGCTGTGAGATGCACGAGGGAAGACACTAGGTTGCTAATAGCTGGAGTAACTCTTCAGGTGAAACAGGTGAAAAGCAGTAAATTCAAATAAAACAAAGAAAAAAATCTGATTTCAAATAGGAGGAAGAACACAATTTGAGAGGTGAGAAGGGCTATATATATATATATATATTTTTTTTTTTCTTAGAGGTCACATTACAGTTTGCCTCCTAGAGTTTAAAAATAGTTAGCTGAACAACTAAATAATTGAAAGGTACCTAGGCTGAAAACCTAATTCTCAGCATCTGTTAAAAATTATTAAAAGCTAAAGTTTGCATAGCTAGAGTATAGCTGTATTTATCTGATATTAGAAATTTCCCAGTTCTTCTTTAGCTAATCAATTAGTTTAATTAAGGTCAAAATACTTCTTCATCATACAGATGACTGCAGTTATGGCTTACAGAACATCATACCCTGGCTATAACATATGCTAGTGTTGGCAGCTAAAGCTTTCTTCTCCCTTTGCTTGGATCTTACCCTATAAAAGCGAGTGAGAGAGTAATGAATTTCAACTTGAAGAATATCTTCCTCATTCTTTAATGAGAGAAAAAATGCACTTGTTCACTTCCTCCCATGGTGGGTGGCTGAACAGATCCTCTCTTTCAACTTCACAGCTTTCAGGATCTCCCCAGTTCATCCTCAGTCTGTGGCAGTGGAATAACTTTGCTGCTGGAGTATGAGCTTCCCAAACGACAGCTTTTGCAGAACTCCCTGTGTGAAGTCCCCTTCAGTAGAAGGAAGACCTGCTTTTGGGCATCTCATTATATGCCAAGCTTAGAATAATATTTAGGTTTCTCTTAGGGGTTGGATTACATTATCCAGGTACTTGGTTAGATTTGTGCTTTGTAGTGACTTTATGTACAAATAAGTTTATGTACATTTCATCTGTAGCCAATAAAAAAGAGGGGAAGACCATCTTTTAGCATGACATCACTCTTCTATAATGGGGAAAGTCTGAAGATACTCCAGTCTCTCTCCCTCTATCTCGCTGAATATAAATAGTCTCCTCTATGGTCACTGAAGTGCATTTCCCCTCATATTGTTTATCATTGTTAGCTAAATGAGCCATGTGCTTGGAATGGCTCCTGCCTTTTCCCTCAAGCACTTCATCGCTGCATGTGACTCAGCATACAGGCACACTGTAAAGCACATGCTACCTTGTGCTTTGTACCTGGCTCAGAGATGGCAAGAAACCGGGATATTGCCTGGCCAGAAAAAACAGACCCACACTGGGAATGCAGCCAGGCTTCCAAACACTGGCTGCACACCCCATAACATGGCTGGGCTCCCCAGACATAGCTGTGGGATCAAGCTATCACAAACCATGGGAAGATGCACTGATCCCAGAGCCACAGACGATGTGGCAGTGATCTCAGGATGGAAAGAGCCAGACTCAAGCCACTAATGAACCACCATCTCAAAAAGCAGTAATCAGTAGGCTGACACCTGACGGACTTTGAGTAACAATCAACGAAATCAGGGGCCAAGCAGTGGATGCATATAGTTCAATATCTTCATGTGCTTTCTTGGGTGGTGACTCGGATGCACTGTCACCAAACCTGTAGACAATACTAAATCCAAGGAAAGAGACAGCACACCAGCAGCAGAGCTTCAGGCCAGAGGCACCACAACAAACTTCATGCCTGGGCCAGACGTAACCTCACAACCTTCTGCAACCAGGAGCCTGTACTCGGGGCAGGATAACCCCCGCCATCAGTGCAGTCTGGGAAGAGATTAGTTAGCACTGCCGAGAAGGACCAGGAGGCGGCAGATGGCAGATCGAACATGAGTCAACAGTGCACTCTCATGGCAAATAGGTGAAACCACAAACTGGGCAACATTAGGACTGTGACCAGCAGGGAGGAGTTACCATATCCATCTGTTCAGGTTCTGTTGACCGATCTTGAATACTCTATGTAGGTCCATCTCCCAGACCTCCTCACACCAACCAGATCAAAAAAGATATGAAAAATAGCCAGGGTCTGGTAGAGGGTAACCAAGATATCAGGGATCCCAGATAACAGGTCTTTACAGGCCTTCAGGACTGTGAAGACAGGCAGAAGGAGGTGGTTTCTTCCATCAGACAAAGAGGACGTTGAAGGGGAGGTAATCACAGCCAACAAATACCAAAACCACAGTTGCAAAGTGAATAAAGCCAAATGCTTCTTGGTGGTTCCAAATAATAAAACAGGGGGCACAGAGACCCTAGACTGCAGCTTCACAGGTTAAGGTAGGATATTAGAAAGAAATGTCCTACTCAGCCAGGTCCTACAGTGGCCTCTAAGCCATTTCCCAAAACATCTGCATTTCCTCAGTCCCACACTGTTCCATGCAGAACTGCCTTTCCCTGCCTATGATCTTGTATACGACTCCCTTAGCAGCACAGCAAAGGCCTATGAGGATCATTTTTCATCAGTATTTGTATGTGTGAAGCTCTTCTTACATGAAGTGTTTCACCAAACAAATTTAAGACGGTGTTTGAAATCTGTTTATGCAGGAAAAGGATGAAAAATGAAGTAGCATGTCAAAACTAGTCTGAACAATCAATGGTGTGTCAATTGGATAGTCAATGCCACAGTTTGGGATACTACATACTTTCTGAACAAGCGATAGAATCAGTTTTGATTATGCATGCAACATGAATAGATAGTGCCCAATGTTAGCTAAGGGTGGAAGGGAGGTGGAGCATGTAGTAGGGAAGAAAGAAAATAAATCAACTAGTAGCTGAAAAATGAGTGTAAGGCATTGTAAGAGAAGTAGAACAATTTACTCATTCTGACTAGACTATATTTTACTTGTAAGGCATCAGAGGGAAGGAATGCAAACTGAGAGGCAATGTATGCAAATTCAGTATTAGCACATTCCATCAATCTCTTGGCGAGTTACCCAGTGCCTCTCTGTGCCTTAGTGACTGTATATTACTAAGCAGTGGATTAAAAGACAGTCATGATGTAAACGTTACAGCACATTACAGCAAGGATCCGCAGCTTTCAGGCAGGAGCTGAGCTCCTGTGGATAGTAGGTCAAGTGTTAGGCAGTACTCACAGGCTAAATTTATACTGAAAACACTGCGTCTATATTTCTGCTCCCCTTTTCTCACTCCAAAACTAACAGCATAGCCTCACTTTGCCAACTGACAGCATGTAAAAAAACAGATACACAGGTCAGAGGAACAACTGGGGAGACTGATTCTTGCAGTTAAATCTGCTGGTCATTGCAATTCCATCCTATCCTAATAATTTTGCCCCATGTGAACAAAAATGTTCTGTATTTTGGCTTCTCCAAAACCCACTCAGAAGGGTGTCTTTATGCTCACATATATGTACCCTCATATGCATGTTTCTCCAATATTTTAGACTCTGTATTTAAGGATTCAACTTTTTCAATATCATTCCTTAAGCCCTTTATAATGAAAAGTTAATAGTTGTTTATTCTTTCATTTCCTTTCCAGATCATTTATTTTTAAATATTCTGTCAGAATGAAACATTTACAAAGGTTCATCACTATGAGTTTGATCCTTGCCTCCTGTAAGATTCAAGCAATCAGACTAAATTTTCTCCCTTCCTTGCAATGGGGTGTAGCATTTTTTTTTTCTTTCTTCTGATTGATTGAAACAGCTTTGTATGAATTGTTCTGAGAGTTCAATGTATTAAAATATCTAAAGCTTTGCATCTGAAGACACCAATAACTTCACTAGGAGGCATGTTCTTGGAAAGCGTATGTCGGTATCCACACCTATTTTCAAAGACTAACCATCTGAGCATCTTCCTGATTTGTTATGCCTTCCTCTCTCTACATTTTGTGATGCTGACCCATAGATTTTTGAGGTCAAGGAAGAATAGGAGAGGCAAGATGAAGAGCAAGAGTCCCCTTTTCGGTGACAGGAGCCACCAGAGTAGCTGAATTGTCCCTGTTACAGTCTCTTTTGTTTCTACATGCTGCTTGCTAGACGTTAGATTTAAAAACAAGACCAAGGCACAGAGGATGAGAAAGATCATGGGAAGGAGAGCAGAAGAAGGAACAGATGAAAGCTGAACATTAATTGTTAGAAGAAAGCCTGCTCCAGCTCTGGGGTCATTCTCAGCCCTCATCTTGCTCTTTTCCCCAGTGAATCAGCCCCGCCCTCATAGTCACCCTCCGTCAGGCCGCATTTCGTCTTCCAGCCAATCCCTGCCCCTGCCACCCCTGGGGTCCTGCCGCCCCACGATGTCCCTACCCAGGTGCTCAAGTCATGCCCTTTACTGTGACTGCACCTGTCCTCCTGCCATAGCGATTTGCAGCTTCAGCTGCCATCCCTGAGCAAGGAGTTCCTACCCGAAAGAGCATGGGCACCCAATAGTACGTGACAAACAGCTTTGTACTCTGTTTACCTCTAAAAATTGAGCGATTTTGATCACCAGGCTAACCTGGCTTTTCACTGTTGCTTTTCACTTAGACCAGCTTTTCACTTAGAGGTTGCTGGCCTCTGCAGTGAATGGAGGGAGCTCAGATAAACTCTTCTCACCCACTCCTCACACGTCCTTGGCCTGTCATGGTCTCTGAGACACGTTTCTGGGCAGTGACAGCATCCTCCTGACCTGCCTGGAGGTGCTCTGGGATGAGGCTGAACAAGCACACGGCGCTTGAGGAGTTAATAAAAACGGCTGGATTAAAATCATTACATTGTCACTGAAAAACCCTGCTGCTAGCCACAGGGAAGGACCTCGTCGGCAGCTGCCTTACAATAAAATGAAGGGCAATTTCATCCAGTCACCTGCTGCTGACCTATTTAAAGCACCCGCAGGGAGGGCCGAGGAGGTTGCTGCTGCCCCAGCCTTCGGCGGCCTGCGTCTGGCTGCAGGGGAGGCCGCCCCAGCGCTGCCTCTTCGGGGCCCAGGCTGCCCACACCGCCTTCTCAGTGCAAGGGAAAGCTGATGCTGCCTGCAGCCGCGCCCCTGGAAGGCTCCGTGCTGCCGGACGGAGGGCCGGGTGCCCGGCAGGGCTCGGTCACGCCGCGCCTGCCNCAACGGCAGGTGGCAGCACGGCCCCGCAGTGGGCCCCGCGCCCCGGGGGAGCTTCCCGCATCCTTCCTCGGGGCCTTCCCTGACTCCGCCGCGCTCCTTCGGGCTGGAAGGCAGCGAGGAGAACCTGATCGCTGCCTTCCCCGCCAGCCTGTGCCGTGCTCGGCCCCGCCGTGAGGCCGAGGGCCCGGCCCGGCAGGGCATCGGTGTGCCTGCGGGTACCCCGGTGGGGTCTCTGCACTGGCTCTGGGGCCACTGTTCCTGCGAGCCTCAGAAACGCAGAGTTTGCAGTGGGATATACAGTAAAAGCTGGCTCTGCAGTTTTTCAAGCTGCATTTTTAAGACCTGTATAAATTCGTGCTTTCCGGGACTTGCTTTGTACAACCTTGCAAACTGACTGTAGTTGTTAGTTGTACACTGGCATCTAATTGGCTTGAAAGTCAGTTTTGGAACGATTCAGGTATCACCAGCAGCATCCTGTAATTTACGGGGGGATATTGACAGGCAGGGCACAGCTGCTGTAGAGCTTCTCCCTGAAGTCAAGCTGATAGCTAACAGGAGCTGCCTGGATGGGTTAGGTGGCTCTTCAGGGAGATGCAGAGCTCAAGCCATCAGTCCACTCAGCAGAGGATACTCAAATATATGAAAAAGTTAATACAGATCTTCTTATAATCTGTGTTTTCCAGATACTGGAGTTCCGTGATGGCTGTAAGAGAAATGTTGCTTTCACTAAAAAATTTAGAAAGCTTTTGCAAAGGAAAAAAAAAAAAAAATCACCTTGTATTTCTAAGCCAGTCATGGTCCTACAAGCTGCATATTTATCAGCACATGCAGAGCCCTTGGTGTTGGTGAGTGCAAGTGTCCACCGTCACTGTGGGAGCCAGGGAGATGGAAATGATGGGGAAAGGGTTGGCTGGAGTTGCACCAGGGCTCTCTGCAGTAGGGGAGGATGGTCCTGTGTCTGTCTGGTGGAGGTGGAAGTTTTCAGCTTGGACTAACAGGACAGAAAAATAGCCTGGGTGCCAAAGTCCCTCAGGATACCTCTGGGCAGTTTTGTCACTGTCAGGCATGCCACCTGCCCAAAATTGCCTGCCTGAATGAGGGTGGTGCAAAGGAGCCATATACAATCTTTCCAGCTTTTCACAGAATCACTAAATAGTTTGGGCTGGAAGGGGCCTTAAAGATCATCTAAAGATCACTGCCCAGCCTGTATTTGTGTTTGCGATTGCTCTGACACAGGTGCAGGGAGATCTGCTCTATGATCTGACTGAAGGAGAGGGGACTGAGGGGGATCTACCTGCCATCGCTTCAAGCAATTGCAGAAAGGACAGAGCCAGACTCAGGTGCACAGAGAAAGGACAGTAGCAATGGGCAAATGTTTCAATATAATAAATTCTGATGACACATCAGGGACATTTTTTAAACTTGAATGTTGACGAGGACTGGGACAATGGCCCAAAAATCTCTGATGGAAATCAGGTGAAATGAATCCTGCTCTTGAAATTGGGTTTCCTGTTGTTTCTCGCAAGGCAGATTAGAATTTTTCAATTTTTACAATACCTCTAGGATTCCTGTATCTCACTTGACTCTAATAAAAAAGCAGTAAGTCAAAAAGTTAGAAAATGTGTTGTAAAGCCAGGCCAGACTATGTCTCTTTAATATAGATGTGTGTATTTGTGTGTGCCTTACCTGAGAAGGGAAATCATCATTTCTAAGGGACTTTGCTAGAGGCAGGAGGTGGATTACTAGAGCTGTGTCCCTCATTTAGGAATAATAGCCATTAAACTCCTTGTTGCTATGGGGCTGCAATTTCCAGAGGCGATACCCACTATCAGAGAACTGGCTGCTGGCAAGCAGTTAATGAGAGAGCTTTGAAATGGCTCAGTAAAAATCCTGCTTCCCTGCAGATTTCTGAGACATGTATAAAAGAGGAAAGGGAGCCAAAGCTGACTCTGGCTGTGATCTGCACAGACATGGGGTGCCTGACAGCTTCGTTACTGCTCTGCAGGCTGAGGAAAGACCCTCTAAGGCCCTGCATGGGAGGTTGTTGCAGAACATTCAGGGCCCTGCTGGCCAGAGCTCTTTAACCTGAGTCCAAACCTTCTCCCTGTAGCTCAAGCCAACCTCAGCAGCCTGCTGGGGTAAGTAAATAAAAAAGTGTGTTTAGCCACTGAGAGCACCCAAGAGCTGGGCCACAAGCATAAAGGAGGTTTTCCATTACAGAGTCATTTTTGTACTTCTGCTGTGTTTTGGTCTCTTCACCACGTCTTCCCTCCGAGAAGTGGTCCTTCTGGTTACATGGAGTTATCCCTGAAGCAGATACACTGAATATCCTTGCTTAGGATGCTAAACTTTTTAATATACTTGGAGTTGCAGAGTCTAAATTCACTGTATCTCACTGCAGCTTTAGCTAGACAAGATAATGGGATGTGCCAGGTCACCACAGTTATGCTCCAGAAAGTGAAGGGAGTTGCAAAGTCTTTAAAAGACCAGTATAAACAGTGCATCTAAAGAATAAAATAAACTGACCACGTTTTGGGGCCAGAAGAAGCAATCTCTGGCTACTGTTACTTTGTATCCTTCTGGTATGGAATTTTCATGTAACCAAGAGAGTCACAAACACAAGTTTTCATTGAAATGGCAGATTCTAATCACGTGTCCCCAGGAGCTGCAGATTCAAGGTGAATGTCAAAAATCTCATACTGCACTTTAGGCAGTCCATGTTTTCAGTGGTAGAAAGACTGGACTCCCTCACCCAAGGTTTTGACCTGCAGCTATGCATTGAGGCTGTGACATCTAGGACACATCACATTTGCTGTGTACTGTTCCAGGAGCAGGATATTTTCATATCACCATATTGGGAAGCTGAGTGTTTTCTTTGTAATTATTATCCCTTAAAAAAAGTGAATCAAGTGAATTGAAAGGACATTATTCTTGTCAGGGGGCAGTAAGGGCTGGCTGTTCCCTGAGGGAGAGGGAGCCAGGAGATGAGGGCAATAACACAACTGGTGGAGCGTGGACCTCATCAGCCAGCACCCAGTCCCACAGTACCTGAGCAAGGCAAGCAGGACAGGCCCAGAGATCACGGCCAGATCCAATCAAGAGTTCTGACCATGAGGTGAATTGGTGTTGACCAGGCAGGCCTGATGTGAGTCCACATGGCCGGGTTAGGGTTAATGAGTACATGGCCAGGCATGGGCACAGGCACAGGCATTGCTGAGCTGGGGACCAGAAATATCACAACACATCTCAGGCAAGCCCGAAGGCTCTGACCCAGCGACTAAATACAGCCCTCTGTGCTGGTGGGCAGGGCATGTAGGTGGAGGCCATAGGCAAGGATGGTCCAGGCTGCTGATGCTCTCAGGGCCCTGACAAATCCTAATGGAACATAATGTAGTATATCCCATGCATGGAGCAGCATTCTTCATTTAAAAAAATAATATATATATATATATTTTATTGATTTTGAGGCTTCTTCAGAGAAGGTCAAGAAATACAGGTATAGTGAATTAATTGCTACAAATCACATTGAAATAGAGATTTTAAAACTTTTTAAATGAACTCTGTCGAAAAAGAAAAAAAGAGAGAGAAAGAAAGAAAGAATGGGATGACAATGTATAACATGTAAAGAGCATAAGTTAACTACGTGTGCACATCTCTTCGGCTTTGAGAGAAGATCTTTGCACATACTGGGTAGAAAAGTGTGGGGAGGTTGGTAGAAGAGTAGTAGTCGGACAACAGAACACGGAAAAAATTCTGGGGACAGGGCACAGAGCTGTGTAGGCTCCACTTGAATATTCTGATCACCACCAGAGGCTGGGCAATTACCAGAGATACTGAAAGGATAGTATTGAGGAGGATATCCTCATCTGTGAACATCTGAGGAAATCAACAGGATGACAGGACACTCGAGGTTATTTCTGACATGGATTTGGTGCATAAATGGAGCATGACCATTCCCTCCTCTTCAGAGAGCATTTATAATGCACTTTTACAAGATAATAGCAGTGCATTATGAATATTTACAGCTTACGAAGTGTAACTACTTCCCCCCTTGCCCCCCACCCCCCTCTCAGCTTTCCCAGCCTCCTGTTTTCCTCTCTGCTGTGCTGTCTGAGCCATGAAATCACCAATAATACTCCCTTTTGGCTGCATCCCTGGACAGATGCTGCATTGCTTGACGAGGGGTGAGGCACGGCCAATAAATAATCTGTGCTCAGAGAGGCTGATTGTTGGGATTAGTGCTTCAGATGTTCTTAACATCTGCAACTCCAGGACAGCCCCAAATTCATCTGCACTGGAACCTGAAGGGCAGCAGCAAGGCTGGTAAGAGCTCTCCAAGCAGGGGTTTTGCTTATTGAATTGCTGCAGGTGGGTAGCATGGCAAGAGGGAGTTTTCCTGGGGCAGGCGACAGTCGTGCTATTATCTCAGCGCTTCCAAATCTGTGATACAGTTTCTTGGCTGTGTCTGTGATTCCCAAGATTCAGGAGGGGCTTCAGGACTTTAGGGACTGGATACATAGAGGGAGCAAGGCTAACAAGGTGGAGAGAACACCGCAAGGACCCTTCTGAGCAGCATGATGGAAATGAGTTAGTCCTGAAGGACTCAAAGCTCCGATGCCTTGCATTTTAGGAGGTGGGATGAGGGTGGCTGTGGGCACTGACAGGTCCCAGAGCTTGGGTCCATTTCTTGCAGTGAGTACATGGTCCTGCCAAAAAGGATCTAGAGAGAGTGAAGGCATTACTGCGAACTGGACTTTGGTTTATCTCCCTATACAAAACCAGTTCCTCCCAGCTGCTCTGATGGTCACAGTTAAACTTTGTTACTCTGTTAGCAGAATTTTCCCTGTCTGGACTTTCCTTCTGGTTCCTACTCTTTTTTTTTTTTTTTTTTTTTTTTTTTTTNCCACTAACATTTTTTTTTTTTCCCTTTACCAAAGGGTTTTATGAGTCTTTTGTTTATGGAGACAAGCAGCACAAGGGATGAGAAGAGAATTCTCAGCAGCCATGGAGGGGTTACAGCTGCGGGTAAGGCTCACCTCATGCAAATCCCAACCTCCCACTTTTCTTTATAATCTCCAGCAGCTAGCAGGAAGGAAAACACCAGCCGCATCCATATCTAGTGAGTCTGTTTGATGGGAATTACTCTCTTAGCTGTCACTGCAGGGAAACTCCAGAAGGCTGTGCAGGATTAAGCACAGAGCATGCCTGAGCTCCAGCCTTAAGCTTCTCCACCTCCCCTTCTCGTGAACAGCCCAGCCTGCCCCCTCCCAAGCCTACTCAGGGACTGCTGGCTGGAGGCACACAGGGGCTGCCCATCTCATGAGTTAATCTCCTCCTGTTCAGATGTCAGAAGGAGATGAAGCTGCTATAAATAGATCGTGAAGCCCTCGTGGTCTCAGCTGTGATTCACACACATGGCAGAGAAGCATTAGGGAGAATTAACATTCAATCTCTCAGGCACTTTCCTGAGAGCAAATACCATTCTGTCCCTGTGACTTAATCTCCTTGCCCAGGGGAGATCAGCAGCACTTGCTGGAGGGCCTGAATAGGTAAAATGGACAGGGAAACCCGGAGCAGAACCATCAGGGAGAAAAAGCCACTTCAGCTGGGGTGGCTGAGAAGCGCCTGCCTGTGACAAGCAGCTATGTTTAGGAGCATGGCAAGAAACTTGCTCCACCCTTACCGGGGCTGAGGTCAGACAGCCTGGATATCTTATGGCACGCACACACCGAGATGCCTGACAATGTCCTCTGGGACTGAGACAGCTTCTGGTGATGGTATGTGCTGGGACTAGATGAGCGTGGGGAGAGGGCAGAATTGTCTGCCTTGGTGTCTATGTGAAACTCCCGTTCCTTCCCCTCCGTTACAAGTTTTCAAAGCTTAGTGAAAAAATGTGGCATGCAGAAGCTGTGTGTGCTTGTTCCCACATGTTTGCATTCATTTCCATGTGTCTAAGTGCTTGGTAGTCTCCCTCACCCTGCCCTATTGTGATTGTGCTATTAGCAATGCAGGTTATTGAGTAATGTATGTGAGATGCAGAAACCAGATGAAAGAGAGGTAAGATCAGACAGATCTTGGGGTGGGAAATGTGAGGAGCCCATATGTAGATAACTGTTCGTCTGTTTGTCTGACTGTCTCCCAGGTACAGGGAAAAAGCAGTAAGAGGGTTTTGTTTTTTTTTTTTTCAGAAAGGTGTCTGGGAGAGCAGTTATCCTCTGGACAATGGATGATCCTCACAATTAGGGTTACACTTTTGTATATTTGGTGTCTGGTGGATAGAAGAGATCCATGTTTCCAATGCATATTTCATAGCATTGCCATGGTTTCATAGCATTGCCACAGGATTATGGGTCTGAGAATGAAACAGACATGCAAGGAACTCACCATCCACCAGAAGAAAAGAGGAGTTTGGGCTAAAGATTAGAATTTAGTGTCAGAATATTTGGGTCCTCAGTTAGTGGTCTGGGGAGTCTGGGGTTCCAGAGATGAGGTATGTATCAGAAAATCTTTTCCTTTCACCCTCCTCTTAGAGACCTGGGAATCAGGGTTTCTCAGTGAAACAAGGAAAGAGGCAGAAAAATTATCTGAGAAACTGTGGATTGGTGCTAAAGATACCTTATTATGATGGAGTTAATTCAAAAAAAAAAAAAAAAATCAAGGGAAAAGAGAGCCTTATACCACTCCTTACTGCAGGAAAGCAACATCTCATTGTAGCTCTAGGAAATGTCCTCCACAACAAACTGAATCTTGCCACTGTGGGGATTATCAAAGAGATCTCAATAGATGTGCTTCTCCTCAGTGCCTACTGAGGCACTGTGTGAGATTGTTTATGTATAACTGAATGGTGTCCTAACACCATTCCCCTCTCTAGGAACATGAGACTTACTCTAATAGAGTATGGGCTGCTTGTGTGTTGTGTCAGGCTCGGGCTTGAGAAGGGGACTGCAGGAACCTATATGGTCTTAAGCCACCCCTGAAGTTTTAGTGGTGTTGTAGAAGAATCTGGAGTACATTGCACCTTCAGAAATTTATGTGGTAATGCCTGAATGAACTAAAGTGCTTCAGATGTGCATGTGGCATCTTTCTGTTCTCGTGGAGAAAGTATGCCAGATTTGCAACCTAGATTTGCAACCTAGAGCTTTCAGCAGGGACTAGACCCCCGAATGAATCCTTAGAGACCCACAAAGCCATATACAAGCATGGACGTGGCTGTACAGGTTATCTTGTAAGTGACAAGGCTTAGTTGACTGCCAAAGTTCTTACATGACCTATCCTGTACCTCGAGAAAAGGAAAAAGGACCATGTGAAAATCTAAAAGCACTGTTTTAGTCTGTCTGTACTACAGCTGAGCCCAGACAACCTGAAACAGCTTTGCCATGTGGACCATATTGGATGCAGACAGTGGGCCGTATGTTATGTAATATTAACTGCCAAACTTTCTGAAGAACCCTATTGACTTCTTATAATCAGCGAAAGAGCACAGCTCATGCTTAAGGACCTAATCATTTCTCATCTGTTCCTGATTTCTCTTAAACATTTATATAGTTGTATTACCAGCCTGGATGGTCTACAGTGTTGTGAGATCTGCATCAACCCAAAACATGAGCTAGTTTTCCAAAACATACCCTCTGTAAATGTCAGGCTTACAGATGGTACATGATAAAATCGGAATTGTAGGTGCAAAATAGAAGGTCAGTACAGGGTGAAAAGTTCCATCATTCATTTAGAAAAGCTGGATCTGATCAGACGATCTGGTTGCTGGCTGCCGTGAACAGGTGCTGGACTCTGGAAAAAGAGGGGTTGTAAAAGATACCCAGGAATAAGTTGTGGTGGTTGGGAAGGGATGAAATGAGAGCTATGAAATAATCCTGCCAGCCTGGGCTGATGAGATTCATCTGCAAGAAGGAAAAAAGGCAAGCGTTCAGTAGCCATGTGAGTAATGTTCTGTGAGAACCCAACAAGGTGAGGAGAGTATGTCTTGTAGTGAAAGACAAGAAGTCATCTCTGGTTCTAATTATCGCAATGTCTAGAATGGCCAGCTAAGTGCCACAAGAGTAGTGGGATTAGTCCATGTCCGTACAGCAGCTGTGTTGTCTGTTGCAGAGTGCATCTTTCACCTACCTGGTATCCATGAGAGACCATTTTTCCCTCTCTTTTACTCCCTCTAAGAGCATCGTTTCTGCTTACAGCAGGCATCCAGCAGTCGGGGCCTCCTCAAGCTCTCTGTTATGGAAGTGAAGTGGATTCATGTGTTGGTCATCTTCTTCTTCCTGCTGTCTGTTGCTATGACAGGCTGCTTCCTGTGGCAGTACAGCCTTCCCAAGGTGGAGCCCAGTGAGTAGACAGCTTTAAGCCTGACCAATAAGTGTCTTTCTCCCCATGCGGGCATTTTTCCCCAGAGGGCTGACAGCACTCACATTTACCACATGCTAGCTGGCACAGGAGCACAGAAAGTTGGGTTGATGGGGTGCCAGTTAACTCTTCTGGTGTCTGGAGGATCTCACGCTAGCCAATACTTCTGACTTTCATAGAATCATGGAATCATTTAGGTTGGAAAAGTCCTCTAAGGTCATCCAGTCCGACCACTAACCTAGCACTGCCAAGTCTGCCACTCAGCCTAGTCTCTGAGTGCCACATCCACATATCTCTTAACCTCCAGGGATCGTGACCCAGCTCCTTCACTGGGCAGCCTGTTCCAATGCTTACAAACCTTTTAGTGAAGAGTTTTTTACCTAATATCCAATTTAAACCTCCTCAGCACAACTTGAGGCCATTTTCTCTTGTCCTATTACCTGTTGCTTGGGAGAAGAGACCAACTGCACCTCACTACAGCCTCCTGGTTGTAGACAGCAACAAGGTCTCCCCTGAGCTTCCTTTACTCTAGGCTAAATAACTCCAGTTCCCTCAGCCCTCCCCATAAGGCTTTTTCTCCAGACCCCTCACCAGCTTTGTGGCCCTTCTCTGGACACACTCCTCAATGTCTTCCTCATAGCGAGGGGCCCAGAACTGAACACAGCACTCAAGGTGTGGCCTCACCATTGCTGAGTACTGGGGGACGGTCACCACCCTGTCCTGCTGGCTGCACTATTGCTGATACGAGCCAGGATGCCATTGGCCTTCTTGGCCACCTGGGCACGCTGTTGGCTCATGTTCAGCTGGCTGTCAACAGACACCCTCAGGTCCTTCTCCACCAGCCAGCTTTCCAGCCACTCTTCCCTCAGCCTGTAGCATTACATGGGGTTGTTGAGACCTGAGTGCAGGACCCAGCACTTAGCTTTGTTGAACCTCATGCAGTTGGCCCCCGCCCAGTGATTCAGCCTATCCAGTTCCCTCAGAACCTTCCTACACTCAAACAGATCAACACTCACACTTAACCTGGTGTCACCTGCAAATTTACTGAGGCCGCACTCGATCTCCTCATCCAGATCATTGATAAATATATTAAAGAGAACTGGTTCCCAATACTGAGCCCTGTGGGACGCCACTTGTGAATGGCCTCCAGCTGGATATTTCTCCTTCCACCACAACTCTCTGAGTCCAGTCGTCTAGCCAGTTTTTCACCCAGAGAACTGTAGGCCCATCCAAGCCATGAGCAGCCAGTTTCTCCAAGACAATTCTGCGGGAAAGAATGTGAAAAGATTCACTAAAGTCTAAGTAGATAACATCCACAGCCTTTCCCTCATCCACCTGGTCAGAGGAGGAGATCAGGTCGGTGAGAGGAGGAGATCAGGTCAGTCAGAAAGGACATCTTCCATAAACCCATGCCAACTGATCATCTGTTTGTCCTCTCTGTCCTGCATGATGACACTCAAGGTGATCTGCTCCATAACATTCCCCAGCACCAAAGTCAGACTGACAGGCATGTAGTTCCCTGGGTCCTCCTGTTCCTTCTTTGACATAGATTAATTGATATATCAAGGGAGAATCATAGAATGGTTTTATTTCATAGATTTTATTTCACATTGCCTATCTTTTTCTTTGGCACCTTGATGCAAAAGTCTCTCCAGTTTAGAATGGATTCTGTTTCACACCTTACCATATACTTCATCTAATGGGCTTGCTTCCTTTTCTGTTCCTCTAGTCTTAGACAAAATTTGAACCAGCGTGAGCTCTCAGTTCACACTAGAATTCCCTTATGTTGATTATCATAAACTCAATGGGCAGGCTCAGGACACTGTATGCGCAGAGGTGTAATATGCACAGTGTAACTGGGTTAGAGTTTTAAGTGGCCCAACGGTAGCATAAAATCCACAGTGAGGGTGACAAAAGTACTTCATAGGCCAATAACATCTAAAAATATTTCAGACTTACATTTTTATTGCAGAATATCAGAGGCATGCTCACAGAAACATGAAGAGCTTACAGAGCAGAGGAGTTATGTTCTTAAACACCTTGGGATCAACTAGGAAAACAGTGGCTCCAAGTAGAAAAGATACCATTTCTCACTGAATTGAAAGATCTTTGCTTGCCCCCAAATTTCAGACATATTTCTGGCATATGCCCAATACAGATGATTCAGAGGGCTGTAACTCTGTCCTCTGAAATACTTGTTTGTGCCCTGTATGTATTCTACCAACCATTGTTATAGTGTTAGATTTCAGGTGGCACTCACAATTCGCTTCTACATCCATTTTCTGAGGTTACAATATGCATGGGACAACTCTGTCCTCTTGAAATCCACCGCAGACTCTCCCCTAGACATTGGCAGCACACTTCCACTGGGTCTAAATCCACTGACAAGTGCCCTCTACAGCCTTCTGTAGCCCCAGGCTCTTACTATTCCAGGTTGCAGAGTCAGTTGGAGCCTATTGCAGCTCCCATTTGTCCCAGAATTCAAGATTCTCTCTTTGTCTATGCAGAAGCGTCCTTTAGCTTTGGACAACACAATCAAGAAAGCTAATGCTGACTGTTGGAGGAGATTAGAGCTCGTTGGTACGTCTTTTCAGGCCATGAATACTATCTGTGAAATATTTTCCAGACCCATCTGTGATGGAAGTAAGATCAGAAGCCGTGCAGATGTGCCCGCGCTATCCTGAACCAGTACCACTGGACCACCCAATCCCCATTCTGAAGGATGCACTGGAGAAGGTCTGTGAGAAGAGAACAGGGGGAGGTGTAGTTCATGACTGCTGCTCTAATTCTTATAGGCTCTATTTGAAATGAGGCAGTAATGTAGTGTTGCCTCGACTGCATGGACTGTAAGGAAAGCCATGCTCTGACAGGACACTCCCAATCTTGTACGCCTCGATCATGTAATGCATACTTTCCTCTGTCCCTTTTCCCAGGCTGCAGAATCCTAGCTCAATGAATCATAATACAGAAGCTGTCTCACAGCTGTGATCACTATTTTTACTCTTCTTTGAATATTTTCCAGTTACAGCATACTCGTGGGGATGCATGGGGAGAGCAGGACAGAGAACCAGTACAGTCCTGGAGCAAGGTGGTTATTTGCAGTGCTGGCTGTCAGTGTAACTTACCTGCTCGTGCAGACAGGAGGTTCTGAGGACGTGATTTGGCTTGGACTTCCTGGTCTCAAACACTGGTCTTGAAAGGCCTTTTTTTTTTGCCTTAATTATTCTGCGCAAAAGATAACTGACGTGTAATGATGGTACATCTTTGAGAAAGTCAACAGACCAATGCGTTCTTCTTCTGGGAGGAATGCAGTGGCTGGTAAGGTCTATATAATCCTGGCAAAACAGGAAGAAAAGAGAAATCACAGCCCTCTATGTGTTCAGTAGTTTCTCAGATCACAGTTTAAACAGGATGCTCTAGCGTGTTTGGTGGCATGAAAAGTATCATGGGACATTTGAAAGGTCTGGATCTTTTTCTCATACATCTTTGAACCTAAATATTTGTGCAAATAAAAGTGGTGCGCCTTTAAATTTAAAAAGGCAGAAATTACGATTATTAGAGTTTCAGCATCTTTTTCATCATATAAACATCATAGATACTATAAGGTTGAGCACCACATTTCTCTACAAAGTGGATGTGTAGACTGAAAGAAAGAAACTGCGTAATTCAGCAGAAGCAATTCAAAGGAACAGGACAGTTAAAATACATTCTGTTGCTAAAACACATTTGGAAAATCACCAGCCTGTGCGCCCTCACAGCTGCCTGATAGTAAGCAGGGCTGATTGCATCTAGCACTGCCTGTTGCAGATTATTTGCATTACAAGGTTCTTCATTTGGAAATTCATCATTTTCTATCATTCTCCAGGTAGATATGATGCTGCGCCAAAAGATGCATAGCTCTGGTCTCCCCGCCATGTCTGCCATCGTTATCTACAACGACACTGTGCTCTGGACAGGCAACTTTGGGAAGAAGAATGCTTCAGATCCCTCCTCAGTGGTGCCCAATGAGTATACTATCTACAGGTGAGATGGATGTATTGAGGGCTAAAAGAGAGCAGTTACACAGACGGAGATCTGATCTCTGGGAATAGAACCTCTGTCACACAACAAGCCATCTGTCCCAGGCACAGTGTATTGCTGAAGAAACCTCTTCTGGGTCACGTCACATCTTTGTGTGGCAATGCTAGTCCCTGAATTATCATATGCTTGTAACTCACTTAGTTGCTTTCCTTTTTTTCCTTTTCTCTCACTCTCTTTAAATTTTTATTTTTTTTAGTTAGTCAGTTTGTTTCTGTTAATTTGGTTTGGTCTCAGTTTGACATGACTTCAAGTTGTAGCAACTGTGAACATCCTGTAGACCTAGAAAACATTTTGCTCCACACATATTAAAGTCTCCATGCTTCCAGGAGGTCTAGGGCATAAATCTAAACACTGACACTGAAAACTAGCACAGATTTTGTGAACAGTGAGGACACAGTCCCATAGGAGATATATGGAGAGATACGCAGATCTAGAGACATATACCAAAACAACAGGGCTTTGGAAGACTATATTCTTGAAGTAGAAAGTTGGCCTGCATGCTTATTCACTCTCCCGGTGAAGCCAAGGCCGTATGGGCCATTATGTTTTAGATGAAGACAGAACAAAACTCTTAGTGTGTGGTAAAAACAAAAACATTAAAAAAAAAAAAAAAAAAAAGTATTTACTTTCTTTAAAGACTTATTTTCAGTGATTAGTAACTGCTATATATGAAACACATGGTCTGCATGCCATCGAATGCTATCCTTAGAGTAAACAATTCTGAAAAGTTTCGGCAGCTGTGATTAGCTTACCGCCCCCTGCCCTGTATATATCATGACACAATATCTGCACAGAGGACCTCATACTATTTCTTCCAGAAGACCTTTTCCAAATTTAACTCTGTTCAGAAGCCACCTAGATATCAAGGCTGAATATGAAATGCAAAACTTAGGTGCATTTTACTCTTAAAATTCCAATAAATGACTTGCAACTTGTCATGATACTTACTAAATATCTTATTTTGTAGTAATTTACAAAATGTGTCATTTTATGAATACTAAGTGAACAGAAAGAATGTTCCATAGTCCACAGCACTCTTGGGGTTGCTTTCAATCATTTGCACACTGCAGATATTACAGGAATGAGTACCACATTCTTATACACAGTGGGCATGCAGACTGGAAGAAAGAAACTGCATAATTCAGCAAAAGAATTCAAAGGAACAGGACAGTTTAAATATATTCTTTTGCCAAAACACAATTGAAAAAATCACCACCCTGTGCAGACTGCTGGGCACTGTGTCCATGAAGGCCAGAGTTAAGGATATTAAGCCAAGCCACTTCCCTGCACGTTGGCCATTCCGTTCTGAGCTAACCAGAGGTATTGTATGCAGAGCTGCAGGGAGTGGGGCGGATTGGTGATCTCATGTATTCATCATCTATCCTTTTGATTCATGGATTTCTTAATACTCAATTATTATAAAAATTTATTCCTTAACAGAATTGCCAGTGTCTCCAAGATCTTTCCCACCCTTATGTTGTACAAGATGTGGGAGGAAGGAAAAGTCACGTCTCTGGATGACCCTTTGGACCGTTATGTTCAGAACTTTGCTATTAAAAACCCTCTGGGAAGGTTCAAGGAATCAGAACAGAGATATACAGCAGACGGGCTGATTTTTTTGGAAAAAGGTTCCATGCCACTTAAGCCATCACCTGTTACCTTGCGCAGAATGGCCAGCCAGCTCTCAGGTGAGACAACACTGCTTACTCTCTGCCTACCACTGTGCCATGTGAAAGAGGCCACAGAGAGAAAGGATCATATCCCAGGAATAAGAAAATTCTGCTCCTGAGGCCATTGACCGGGATGGGCTCTGCACCTCTCACTTCCCACAGGTCAGGCGGGAGCCTCGGCGGCAAGTTGTTGGAAGATTCATGAAGTGAGAAATGGAAACTCCTCTCCAGGCCACTTGTTCAGAAAGGGCCCAAGCTGTACTATGGGCTGGGGAGTTGTTTTTCCCATGCAAGATGAATATATTTGTCTTCCAACACAGTAGCTTGACCTGAAACTGGACTCAAATTATATAACTGTTTTTGTACTCCAGCCCAGAGTGCTCTCATTTTTCTGAGATTTAGAGGTGAGGGTCAAAGTGGCACCAAACCTCTTTGCTTTGAATAGACAGACCTTGATTGCTGAGCTAAATTTAGCTGTCAGTGTGCATCCTGATCTGGGATTCCTGAGCTATTAATAGCTTTCTACTTGCTGGCAGAAGACTTTTAATCTGCTGCTACTTTCATACTTCTGTAACTCTTATGTTAAGGTAGAAGAAGCTCACAAGACCCAGCAGACCTTTAACCTCTTTCAAGTAAAGCTGTTAATACTCCGCTCGGGGATTCCAGAACTTACTGGTCAGAGACACGGTACTGAGATTTCCCACAGCACTTCCATTAAACTCTGTAGCACCAGCATTATTCCAGGTTGGAATAAATAACCCAGATTAGGACCTCTGATTAAAATCACCTGTAGGTAACTGCAATGCCTCAGTGCAGAGCAGAGCATCACCTGAAGCCAGCCAATACTCAAATAAGGGCTCCCACACTGCTGCAGGCTCTGTGATCAGTGCACACAGGTGAACAGCCTAACAGTGAGGGATGTCCTAGAAATACTTACAGGAAGCATATGTCAAAAGCGTACCTGGTCATAGCATCATTGTTTGTAATAGATAGATATTGCTTCCCTCACTCTGTTGGTTTTTATCTCCTTTTATGTTTCTGAATAATTTCTTTTTAGGACGTGATCCAACTTCCCAAACATACTTGTGTATAGCACACCACTGGGGCACACCAACCAGCTTGGACACTGACAATCTAATAGATGCAGAAGCACCATTTCAAAACCTCAACTGAAAATCAGATGAATGTTGAGGTCACCTGTTACATTGCATGACTGGAAAAAAAAAAAAAAAAAAAAAGAAAATAGGAGTAGGTTCTGCTTAGTCAAAGCCACCATATGGCATAATGGCATATTGTAAAATGTTTTTCATATAAATTCTTCTAGTAAAAACTGATCTGTTAATATATCCTCATTATCTAGGCTTTCCTAAATTGCATATTGCAAAACTCCAGAGATTTTCTCCTCGACATTTTATGGTTACATTGCTAGAGGGAAGTTCTGGCTTGTTAATTTTTGCGATAAATAAGTGATTTCTAAATGTGTGTGAACAACTGTCTGAGATGTTATTGTAAACTATTAACAGCATGCTTGTCCCATCAATTAGCAGTCCTGGAGGTGCAAATCAATGACTGTGGGCTTTCTGTTCTGCTCACACATTCTCTGGGTTACCATCTCTAGCGAGCCCCAAGGGAGGCACTGCGCTGCTGACACGGTGCTGGCTGAGCTCTCCCAGCGGTGCAGCACTTTGTTTGCTGTGACTGTGGCATGCAGGAAATGAAGAAGCCCATTGTCTACTGGAATATGCTTAGTGCATCTCTTATCTAGTCATTAGGATGCGCAAATAACCCTGGACTAGAAGCAGAAAAAGAGCTTTTGTTCCAGTTCAAATCCCAAGGTCAGGCCAATTCAGAAAAGCAAGTATTGCTGCCATGAAAGAATAGGGCCTCATTCAGCTTTGCCATAATTAAGCACATGCTCACTGAGCAGATGATTGCAAGTCATTTTTATACCATGTACCCCTTCCTGGTTTTCTCCTAGCCTCTAGATGAAAATCAGCTGTAAACTGCAGTAAACATTTCATTCTAGATGTAATCTAAGTTTTGAGATTGGAAAGCCATAGATTCTGTGCAAAGGAACAGTGGCATTTTAAAAAGTCCTGGAAAAATATTTTTAGAGAATTCATGTTCAGTGTTGTGGAATTAAAAATGGAATGAACTTCAATATTTCTACATTCAGAAACCCTGAATGTATTTAGCTAAAGCTGACAGAAAAAAAAGCTAACACCCAATATGTCCTTCAAAATACGCTCTGGTATCCAGTGTCTTTTTTTTTACTGATCAGGATGTTTTTGCTGAAATGTAACAGTCAAGAGTGAGTGTTGCTGCAGGACATACATCACCCAGACTTGGTATCTATGCCTTGAAGTTTGTGACCTGTACTCCAGCACGACCAGGTGCTCGCAGCACATTTGCTGTGTGTGTAAAGCACATGTATGCATCATTGTTTCCATCCTGCCATTGAATCTTGACTTTTGCTCACTCCTCACCAGAGTCAGCATTTCCAGGATGTGGTGGTTTAGCCCAGGCAGAAAACGAAGAACCACACAGCCACTTCCTCACCCCCCCAATCCCCACCCCATCCCCAGATGGATAGGGGAAGAGAATCAGTGTAAGTGCAAAAGTAGTAAAGTTAGAAACCTCTTGGGCTGAGATAAAGACAGTCGGGAAAGGGAAAGAAAAAGAAATGAAAAGGGAAAGAGAAAGGGAAAGGGAAAGGAAAAGGAAAAGGAAAAGGAAAAGGAAAAGGAAAAGGAAAAGGAAAAGGAAAAGGAAAAGGAAAAGGAAAAGGAAAAGTGAAAAAAGAAAAACAAATGATACACAATAACTGCTCAGCACTCACTGACCATGCCCAGCCAGTCCCCGAGCAGCAGTCACCCCCTCAGCCAACCCCCCCGAGTTTTGTTGTTGAGTGTGGCGCTGCATGGTGTGGAATATCCCTCTGGTCAGTTTGGGCCAGCTGTCTGCCTGTGTCCCCTCCCAGCTCTCTGTGCATCCCCAGCCCTCTCAGCAGCAGTTCGAGAAGCAGAAGAGACCTTGTCTTAGTGTAAGCAATGCTCAGAAACAACTAGAACATCCGTGTGCTATCAGTACTATTTTCATGCAACTTCCAAAACACAGCACAGTACTAGCTACAATGAAAAAAATCCACTCTCTCCCAGCCAAACCAGGACACTGGACCACAATTTGTGTCAAATAGTTGAATATTTCTTCTCTATGGCACAGGTCTCCCGAGGAGGCTGCGTTCTACCAGCCTGCTCTGGAAGGGCAATACACAAGATGCTCTAGCTCTCCTGAAGGATGATGTCTTGGTGGCTGATCCTGGAACCAGGTCAGATATTTTCACTTCAGAGCTTTTGGTGTGAGCCCATGACCAACAGAAAAAGATAGCCATTCCTAGAGGGACCCTCAAGTCATCCATCTACAAATGCACCTGTCTTTGGTTGGAAAGAGTTACTTTTGGAGGTGTCAGGTTTTTCTGGGGAGGTTGGTTTTTTGTTGTTGTTTTGTTTGTTTGTTGGTTTGTTTGTTTGTTTTTCGCTGAGTGAGAAGCCTAGATGGGGCAAATAAACTGTCACACTTAGGAGTGTGAAGGGTACAGATTTTCAAAAGTGACCAGGCAGATTGAGCTATTCAATTTAAATAATCATTCATTTTACTGAAAGTTTTCCTATGTCTGTAGAAATCTGAATGTCTCTGAATTATTACAAAGTTCTGCTAATGGTTGTTACAAGTTGTGTGGCCTGTTAGATGTCTGTTACCTGAACTGCAGCCAAGCAATAAAACACATGAACAAGATCCACTGGACTGTGAGTGAGATAAAAGATTTAGACTAACTGGGAAAAACAAAATAAAATTGCAACATTTTTAGTGATTAGAATTATGTTCTCAAATAATTTGCCTAGGGCTGCTGAGGATTCGTGATGACTTGAAGTCTCTAACCTTAGAAAAAGTTATATCCACACTGCACCACTAGCGTAAGGCTGATGCAGATTGCTCCTTCCTTTTCAGATGCCACTACAGCAATTTGGCCTTCTCACTGATGGCACATGTGCTAGCTGACCACGCAGCTGATGGACAGTACCAGCGCTGGGTCTCGGAGAACATCCTCGACCGCCTGGGCATGGAGGACACTGGCTTTGACATCACACCACCCATCCGCTCCCAGATGGCCGTGGGTTTCTACAGCAGCCAGCAGCCAGCCCCTCTCTACGACCTTGGCTGGTACAGGCCTTCTGGCCAGATGTACTCCACAGCTGCTGACCTTGCCAAGCTGGCAATGGTCTTTTTAGGCACCTATCACCGTCGCCTCTTGGAGCCTGACACGCTGAAGACGATGCTGACACCTCTGTTTAAGTGCTCCACTGACTACTTTGCTAACAAGACTGGCACGCCCTGGGAGATCAACGAGCAGTTGGGATATGATGTCATCAGGAAGGATGGAGACCTTGACGGTTATTCAGCCACGTTCTCCCTTATCCCCAAGCTCCGCCTGAGCTTCATCGTACTGATGTCTGGCCCCAGGCCTCAGGGTGGAGATATTGTGACCCAGACATATGGGTATCTTATCACTGCCATGGAGACGGCGTTCAGGGAGGCAGAGAAAACACTGACTCCTCCTCCAAGTCCAGTCCCTTATGTTGGCTATTATACCTACTCCAACCTGACTTTCTATGAGATCAAAGTTGGGCGTGGTGGGGTGCTGGTGATGCAGCAGTTTGGGCCTCATGCTGAAGAGCTGATCCCTGAGAAATACCGGACCATCAAGCTCCACCACCTGGAAGATCGTGTCTTCCAAGTTGTTTTCGACAAGGAGTTCCCATGTGTTCTGCATCTGGGCTCTGCCTCCATCTCACTGGAGACCCAGAATGGGCAGCTCTTTAATTTTTACCCATTTGATCGCAAGGGTTTGTCTCCTGGGTTTGACGCACCAGGGCTGAACACATACAACGTAGTGCGTGTTCTTCGTAAACCTGTCTTCTACAGCTAAGCTTCCCCTCTCCTTTTCTGACTGTTCCTGGGAGGTGGCTCCAAATTTGCATCTTAACCAGACTCTTCTGTCTGTGTGGTTTTTTGGATGCCACTTAAAAGGGAAAGATACTGGCAGATGACTGTTATGTCCAGCAAATATATCATGTCTCACTTCTAAAATAAGTGCAATGACTTGCCATCCCTGCCACTGCATGGCAGGTTGGCTAGCAGTGGGGATGCCTGCAGAAACAACAGGTAGGACTGTGGTGGATGGATGGTGTTTGGCTGCCATAAAATAATTCCAGCATTTAAGTCTTCACACTTACACTGCCTGTATAACGACCATTGTGGTGATTGACTGGTACCACCAATGGCTGCGAAATTCCTTCATCTCTCAGAAAATCTCTCTTCTTCAGTTCAAGGGTCCAGCTTCCATGACCAAGATTCTTCACCTAGGTTTGCTCAAAAATGGCACCAGCATGGTACCAGGCTCTGCTTGTGATACCTGGGAAGTGGGGATCCATTTCTTTCCAGGTTCACGCCAAGAAAACTGTGAAAAGACCAGGCAGCAATATGGTTTTGTCTTGGCTCCGTGGATTTCTGTGAAAGTTGTGGTCACACTAAGAATTTTGTCGCACTTCAGAATAAAAGGTGACGTGTACACCTGTGAGCAGGGTCAAATGAACACATGCATTCCAGATGGAATCAAGTTCGTTACTATCTCAGTGCATAGGCAAGTGTGTGAGTGTGGTATTTACATACAGGAGTGTGTAGAAATCTTTATGAGTATTTTGGGCAGGGTATCTGTGTGGATACATAACCATTGTGTTTATGCATGTTGAAGTGAGGATGGTAACTGAAAATGCATTTGCCTGGGGAGCACTACGTGTAGGATAGCAGAACCTGTAAGCATTCTGCAAAGCAGCAGGTGCATTCTCTTCCCCCATCTTGTGCCAACTCAATGCCAAGGCAGTCAGGATGGATGATAGATCACTAACAGCCAATATGATACCACTGTGATGGGGATGGAGTCAGGCACCATGCATGCAAGACAGGGAAAGTATGACCAACTGTGGAGCCTTGGTCCTACAATACCCCTTCAAACTCAGGAGAGAATTGTGATTGCAGCTCTAAGTGGAGCCTGAAGAAAGCAACCAGAGAGTCAGAGCAAGGTAACCCTTACCTTAATTTAATAACCTAACTGTGAAGAGTGGTAATGGCTGCACAGCACGGAAATCCTGGAGGAAGTACAAAAGGTAGGCATACGAGCACAATTAAAGACTCCTCACAGTGTGTATTCTTCTATACTATCACTGGTATGAGGCTAGATCCTCTTGCAGAGTGACCTCCTTCTCCTGTTTGCTCAAACAGGCTTGAAAGCGGCTGTGTCAGAGAGAGAACAAGAAAGTAAACTCGCTGCATCTTGTCTCTCTTGTCGTCTCTCCCTATTTTCACTCCGTGTGTAGTTCTTCAATTTTAATTTCAAGTAGAGACCATCACTGAAAGCCAAGAAATCTGACTGGCAAATCTGGTTCCCTGACTTTGTTCAGACGATTTCAGTTCCTTGGCATACATACGGGATGATGCAGGCCTTGCCTTACAATCAGTCAGGGCTGCTGCTGCTGTAGGGGTTTCCATCGCTGGGGAGTGAGCGAACGGCAGGGTGGTGCTAAAGCCCAACAATGCCTTTTGGCTCCCAACGAGGGGCAGGAAGGGTTGAGGTGATGACGGATCTGACCAGAGCGTGTTAAAACAGAACTGTTGTAAGCATTGTACCAATTTAATAGTTGCTGGTCACAGTGATGATTTTTTGCTCTCAGAGTTGTTGTGCTTGTGCTCAGAGTTATGTTCTGTAACACCGTACTTGCTGTCTGTGCTCCCTGTTGTGCTGTTTATCATCTCTGGGGGCTGGATTAAGGTTATTATTTTGCTGTACTGTGTAACACTGGTTCATGATATGATAAAATTCATGAGACTAATCTGGTGTTTGTACTCAGCATTGCCATCAGCTCCATACCTTGGGAACCATCTCTAGGAAAATATTAATAATTACACTCTTTAGTTTTTCTCTATGGGGGAAACCAGGGGGGACACTTTCCCCTGCTTCTTCACCCTCTCTTTCTCCTTCCCCTTTTCCTGCAGGATGCTTACAGTAGTTCTTGAGGATTTTGAATATCCTTGGAATGTTCAGACCACCATGTTCCTATTCCTGTGCCCCCTGAATGTGCTCCAGGTTTTATTTAAGGTTAAAAAACTGTTTAAGGATACCATCCAGAGATCTGGCCCCGACAGGATAGTTATGAGTGGCAAGGAGTGGGGGAGGATATGGGTAGGCACCTACAACACTGGGCACCTCCAGTGCCTTCAACTCCAGCCGTAAATGAGTGCATGGTTCTGAAAAACTGGTAACGTGTTGGAAAAGGATATGCCATTACCCTGGCAGTTCCAAAGAGACACAAATCACTGCGGCATGCTGGTGCTTGGCCTGTGCCTGTTGAGCCACAACCAGCACTCCTGCCCCCATGACAAGCGCTGTGGCTGAACCGGAGAACCAACCCGTGCCAGTATCAGTTGCCCCTACCTGCAGGAAGAAATAATTGATGAGGTCAAGTGCAGGTGACCTGCGCGGTGTGTTTGTACAGAGCACACTGCTGTCAGAAGCCAACTCATTGGCAGTAGCAACCTGGGAAGACAGAGAGGGGCAAGAAGCGGATGAGTTGGCTGGCCAACTCCAGAGATACAAAGAAAGTTTCTCTACTTCCCTGTGCTGGGCTGGATGTTCAAAGAGAGGGTCCCTTCCACACACCATGAGACTGATGCTACGTGGGGTGAGTGGGTCACACTGATCACACAACGGGTCAAATGGGAAACCCCAGTCCTCCAGGAGTCTTGGAAGTGATTGTGGACTGGCCTCCACTGAGCAAGAGCTTTACAAAGCCTGGACGTGGAATGGATCATCATGACTGTGACTTGCAGCTTCATTTTTGGGTCAAATGTATAAACGTGTAAAATCTAAATCTACCGAGGGACGGCTGTTCCACTCCACAGGCTCGGTGTTATGGTGAACGTGATGTGCAACGTCAATGAATTTCAACTTACAGGATTAGGACTTCTGGGAGGGGAGGGGGATGATACATGAGCCTCTCTCTTTGAGGATTATATTTGCATCAGACCATTTGTGGATCCAGATTTCTTTGGGAATTACCAGGATGGCAGCAGCTTCCAAGCAGGGTGAGAGGTGACGCAAATCATTATGCAGAGTGCTGGATCTGGAGTGCTGTCCCCATTAATCCCTAGAGCACAGAAGGTCTGTGACAATTCCAGTAAAAGCTGCAGACTTGCTAACACCATGCTACTCCTGTAAGGAGTGATGTGTACTAAAAAATTTCTACGGCATGCAGCAAAGATCACAAAGATGGAAATCCAGAAAGCCTGTTCCTGTCAGCATGGGTGTGTGGGAACTCTCATCTGCTACTGCCATCACTATTACTGAACATTTCAGTCAGGCAAAGTATAAGCTGGAAATATTCCCCCTTCCCTCTGCTTTTTTTCTAAGAGCATGAAACTCCATCCCTTCTGCCTCTGAAGTCAGTTCAGGCCACGTGCTGCAGAGTACCTCATGTCCTTACTGTCATGCTCCAGGTCTCTGGGGCATCGACATACATCAGTGTCTTATGGGAGGGAATACAGACGACGAAGCCAGACTCTCCTCAGTGCTGCCAGTGACAGGAAGAGGCAATGGACACAAATTCCAACACATGAAGTTCCGCTTGACATCAGATATTTCTTACTGTGAAGTTGGTCAAACACTAGAACAGACTGCCAAGAGGAGGCTGTAGAGTTTCCCTCCCTAGATGTATTCATAACCTGGGTTATAGCTGACCCAGTCCTAAATGCTGAACTCAACAACATCCAGAGGTGCCTTCCTACCTCAATGATTCTGTGACTCTGTGACACAGCCCTGGAAATCCAGTGACCTCAAAGAACATAATCACCAAATTCTAACAGGGCGGGTGGACAGGATCGTTGGATTTTGGGTTATTCCCAATATTAGATCAGGATAGTATATAGTCAAATCTTGAATCCTTGTGCAACAGGGATCCTCCTTCTTCTCTGCCAACCTGTACCAAGTCATCTTCACCCTCTTGAGAAAACGTTATTTCCCAATGACCATCCTGACTGCCTCACAACACACTTTGTGGCAGTTTTGCCTTTTGTCTATGGGCACTGCCTAAGGTCTATGTCTAAGGTCCTGTCTTAAGGATAGAGGGGATTTCTGAACTATAGTAGAGTGTGAATGAGAGAAGCCAAGCAACAGGTGGCAATCCTGCCACCTGAGGCTGAGTCAGGACACACATCTGCCTGATCCACGAGAGACGTGAGTCAAGATGAGGTCCAAAACTGCTGGTGTAGAGAGTGGAAAATGTCAAGGAAAGACGTATCTCACCATTCCTGGCATCCACAATCACAGAGTCACAGCACGGCTTGAGTCGGAAGCAACGTTTAAAGACCATCTAGTCCCAACTCCCTGCCATGGGCAAGGATAGCTCTCACCAGATCAGGCTACCCAAAGTCCCACCCAGCCTGGCCTTGAGCACCCCCAGGATGGGGCACCCACAGGTTCTGTGGGCAGCCTGGGCCAGGGCCTCACTGCCCTCTGAATAAAGGATTTCCTCCTCACTAATCTCAATCTACTCTTTCTGTTCAAAACCATTACCCCTTGTTCTATCACTAGATGCACTTGTAAAAAGACTCTCTCCATCCTTCTTACAAGCTCACTGTAAGTATTGAAAACTTTCTCTTCTCCAGGCTGAACACCCCCAGCTCGCTCAGCCTTTCTCCACAGCAGAGGTGCTGCAGCCTCTGAGCATCCTCGTGGCCTCCTCTGGACCCACTCTAAAGGGTTCACATCTTACTTGTGCTCAGTGTAATCCTATAACACCAATCCTACACCCAAAAGCAGCCATCTGGGACTGCAATTCATTAGCCTGCTCTCACCTGGAAGGTGTTCAGGGGTTCACTTCAGCATGAGCAGAGCACGAAAATGCTTTGCCTCAGATGTAGTTGCACCAGACAGTGGACCCCCTATTCTGCACGGGGGCACATGTTCCACCACTCTCCAAGAGAGATTTCTTACACCAGCGGATGGTTTCAATGTCCAGTGAGACTTGCACAGAATTAATACACCAGCCCCGGCATTGTGGGTACAGCCTGCCCTACACGGCTGGGGAGGACATGGAGCCCTAACACTGCTTGGGCATGTGTCAAGCACCCACTGGGCAGGAGCCATCCCACCTCCCAGCCTAGGCTGCCTGTTGAGCTCCCTCTGCACCATCCTCCTTCCCCTCTCTAGCAAGGGAATTCTATTTCCTGCACAGCCTATAGCTATGCTATTTGCATTGGGGTTTTGTGGGTTTTTGTTTTGTTTTGTTTTGTTTTTTCCTTTTCAATTTCATGTCTCACATTGAATTTGTAATCCACAATAATCCTCAGATTTTTTGCAAAACCGCTCCACAGTCAGTAGCTCCCATGTGGCTACACGCAGCCAACTACTCCTGCTGGGGGGACACAGCATGTACCTGTACCAGTACCCATTAAAACATAAAGGAATGCACTTCCAGGATGACAGGAAAGACCGTGCTTGCTCCTAAATGTCTTTTTGTACAAGTTATTCTAGAGAACTTGGTTTCATCTGCAAATGTAAGCAAAATCTTTTCAATGCACGGTGTTAAATGGAAATACTGAATCGTGCTGGCTCACACAGACTCCTGCCAAATCGCACTTGGTACAGAACCCTTGTTTGACAGTGAACCATTCATAGCACTTTCCTGAGTGTGCTTTTCTCCAGTCAGTCTAACAAGAATGTTGCAATTATTCTATGATGAGATAATTGTCACAGAACAAGCACAATAAAGCCGAGTTGTTCAGTTCAGGTTACATTTGAAAGACGTTCAAATACGGCTGAGTGGGAAGTCCAAAAGCTACACAACTAGCCAAGGGGATTTTGCTTGTTTGTTTGTTGATTTCCAGAGCTGAATTGTTTTCTTAGACATAAAATATTGCAGAACATGTGAGTTTGTTTTTAAAGATAACAGAAGTTGGCAGCAGAGACACAAAAATACTTCTCATCACTTTTAGCAAGATTTGGGGCAATCTGAAGAGTTTTAACATCTTTGCTTCCCTAGTGGTGGGTGGATTATCTGGGTGTATTGTATTCACTTTGAATTTCTTGAGTTTATTCCACATGCAACAACAACATCCCTGTGGTTCAGTCTGTCAGTCTGAACTCTGCTTTAGTGCAGGCTTTTGTTGGAAAATTCAGCCTTCAGAAGGGCTCAGGGCCCTGCAAGAAGCACCATCAAAACAGTCCTCGCCCTTGAAGGGCGAGGCTCATGACGGCTGCCTTTCCCATCTCCCACCTCCTGTCATCCCTTTTCACACCCAATGGGCATTCTCTCACCTCCTTCTAAGTTGTAGCTGGTTTTATAGCTTTGCTATTTAAACAATATTACTGCAGAGATTTACATAAGTATTGAAATCATAATTCTGCCATTTAGAACAATTTTCAAGGCTTACCACAGGTCTGAGCTCCCTGGGATGATTTTCTTTCATTTTCCAAGTTAACTGAAATACAAAGAACGGAAACAATTAAATTTCTAATTTTCCTTGGCTTTTTCTTTTAATGCAAGTTCGTCTTCCTTTAGGAGGTCATCTCAGGGATCTGTGGGGAGAAGGTAATGTTATTCATTGTTTAACTGGATAGAAGCACAGGAGAAAATTCGGTTTATAAGTTCAGCAGAAAGGCACAAAGAACCTCACTGATTTATAGCAGGTGTGATTCCGTGCAGGTGCTCCATTTGTCAACCAGTGCAAAACCACAGGAGGACAGAGGATTGGGTCTGTTCTGGTTTCGGCTGGGGCAGAGTTAATTTTCAGCTCACACGGAGTTGTGTTTTGTATTTGTGATGAAAACAGTGCTGCTGACACTCAAACCCTTCAGCCAGTGCTGAGCAGTCCTTGCACTGAGTCCAAGATTTCTCTGCTTCTCACCCTGCCCTGCCATCAGGAAGGCTAGGGCAGCACAAGAACTCGGAGGGGACACAGCCGGGGGGACAGCTGGCCCAGAGTGGGACGTTCTGTGCCATACGACACTATGCTCAGCAATAAAAGCTGGGCAAAAGGGGAGAAATGGGACGTGTTTGGACTAACACTGTTTGTCTTCCCAAGTAGCTGTTACACATGAGGAAGCCCTGCTGTCCTGGAAACTGTTAAACATCTGTCTGCAGATGGGAAGTGGTGAAAGAATTCCTTCTTTTGCTTTGCCTGCTCTAAAAACTTCTGCTCTACCCATGGAACTTTCTTCATCTCAACCCGTGAATTTTCTAATTTTGCCTTTCCCATTTTTTCTCCAGCCCCACTGAGGCGGTCACGGGCTGGGGATGTGGGGGTAGGTTCCCTTTCTGCATTATGGTGCTCTGGGCAGCATAAAACTTCTCATGTTACACGTCAGGGTCTCATTGCAGATCTGTCCACAGCTACTCTGTTCACAGCCCACCGCCTGTACTTGTGCATGCAGGGTGCATCCTATGAAAGGAACAGGACAGCAATCTTGGTGGGCTGTCTTTTTACCCAGAGTGAATCTTCCTCTTAGCTGAGGGTTGTCTCATCAAAATAGTAGAATGGAATAACGAATTATTTCACTAATCAGTGAACAATCACATCCAACAGATAACCAAACCATTCCATGGAGCTCACTGCACATCTTGAAAGTATATTAGCGTTCTGAGTACTCAATCAAGTATGAAATTTCCGAAAACAACATTCATAGAATCCCAGAATCAGAGAATATCCCATGTTGGAAGGGACCCATGAGGATCACCAAGTCCAACCAGTTAAACCGGTGCACGGGCTAACACGTACTCACAGTCGCTATGGGATTTTCAGAACATCTAACTTTAGGTGTACCGGGGCAAAGATCTGAGGGAGTATTTCACATGCATTAGTCATTCCTTTAAAAAGTAGTGATGCTATAATTCAGAATGCCATATCACAGCTGTAAAAGTCCACTTCTAACATAGTGAGATAAACAAGACTCTTTACAATTGCAGCTTCCTGTATTGCTGTGTTCCCAGAACCTGTGAAAGGCAGGTTGTGTCTGAGATCCCTGCTGTGGGGAGAAGGCCATTAACCTCATTTCCAGCAGAGACCAATTTCTCCAGAAGAAAGAGGGAAGGCTAATGCCATCCCAGCCTACTAATTGTTCAATGCTCTTCAACCTTGTTTTGTGACCCTTTTGCTCATATTTCCCTTATGTAACAGCATCATCTTCGTTCTGACACCTTCAGGTGTTAATGTGCATGCAAAGTTATCTCCTTGTGAAGGGAGACCTCTCTTCTGCTCCAGGATGAATTTCTCAGGACATCCCATGCTATGTACCCCACGGCCGCAGCTTCAATCTTTCACTCTAGGGAGATCTGAAAGAAGATGGGAAAGTTTTAAAGCTAAAATAAGACCTAAAAGCTAAAAAACAGACAAAAACTCTGGTTCAAATGAAATATAGAAAGCTATTTTCCTGTGTAGACAACCCAAGTGACCAGTGGCTACAAGAGAGAGAAAGGCTTTTGCACAGCACTGCCCTCTCTTTTTAGCAGAGCTGAGATTACAGAGGAAGGATCTGACATCAAAAAAATACATTTCTGTGCCTAGTCCTTGGTGCTGCAAATCAGTTTCCAGCAGAAATATTTCCAAGCAAAAGCCAGAATCAATTGCACCTGAATTGTGCAAATCACAGCTTGAAAATACCAAAAGTTATTTCTGTTTTCCTTCAGTTTTGCATGTTGGTTTGAAATGCAAGAGGGATTATGGAGGGAAAGCGATGGCTTACTTACTATCAGAGGCAAGTATGGTGAATTCCTAAATGCCTTAAGAAATTCCTGGGCAGAGCTAATGTCTCACAACAAAAGTCCTTCAGACAGGAATCCAGGGTCATAGACAGATTAATGTCCCCAGTAAGTATTAATTCAGTTTTCACAGTAATCCTGGAAACAGTTAAATAGTTCAGATTCTTGATCCAGTAAGTGAGGTTTTTTTCACACATGCTCTTTATTTGCAGTAGTGGTATACGTACCTATGAAAAAAGAGATAGAAGGTCTTTGTTAAAATGAAAGGAAAGCTATTTATATGCCTTGAAGGAAAAGATTTTTGCATTCTTCTGTATGTCCTTTTGCCTCTGATGTTCTGGAAAAGTCTTGAATTAATCAAATTTAGAGTACAAGGATAGTGAGCTGTGCAACAGTAAATGCAAATCCCTCACACAGCCAAAAACCAAACAAACAGAGCACTTAAAAAAAAAGGGGGGGGGAGGCGGTATGATGAAGTAACCTAGTTAAATCTTAATCCTTTTACAGAGACACAACAGAGTAACTACTGTTACAACTGCAGATATTATAGTTTCAGATGAACTCTTTTGAAAAACATACAGATTCTTGGGTTTATTCTTCCCCCTTTGTGCTGTCATTAGAGGGCAGAGTTCAGGTGTTTGTTGTTACGAGCTCTGTATTTTTCTAAAACTTGCCACTGGTATTTAGCTTTGTTATTTTTGTTCAGTTTTACGCTGTGTGTGTGGTCCTTCGTGACCATCCAAAGATCTGTAATATCAATCTGGCTTACTTTTAGAACTTTAACTTTCAAGCTTTAAGTTTCAAAAGCTAATTCACAGCTAGGAGTAGCACACAGTTACGTTGCTTGGAATTGGTCTGTGCCCTCCTGCATTAAAAGACTCTGACAGCAGAGCCAAGCTGTGAGTCACGTCACGGTGTGCCACTTTAGCAGGTGTCAGTCCTGAACTGGAGCAGCTTCAATGCTCCTCTTCGGCCAGCCCAGAGCCACCTGGAACACGTGCTCCTGACACAAGCAATCCCACATCACAGCGTGAGCCCAGCTTTCCACGCAGCTAGGTGCAGGGGCTTTGTCTCAGCTGTGCAGCATTGCGGCTCTCCCAGCCTCAGCTTCTGCCATCTCCCACCCACACACTTGTAAAATACATGATTATTGTTACCTCACTTTGAGGAATTCAGTCCTTGCTGTATGAGTTCCAAGCTAAAAACCGCCGCTGTCATCCCATCACTCCTGGCCCAAGATCCTCCTGACAAACAGCCCAGCCCTCCACAGCCTCTTTGCTCCCAGCGGACGCGTTATAACTGACTTCTCCCTGTGGCAGGAAATCAAGCCACAGCACATAACTGTATGCATGGCGTGAGGGCGTAAGCACAGGCCGCTGTAAATCTGTAAGGTTTTGATCATTTGTGTCAGACATCAGCAAATCCCTCATTGTTGCTCTCTGCTTGAACATCCGTCAGCCGGCACAACGACAAAAAAAAAAAAAAAAAAAAAAAAAAAGGCACAAAATGACGGCTGTTTTCTATCGTTAGGGCTCTTCTGCCCTCTGCTGGGCAAGAGGCGCAAAAACCCTCGAGACACTTTCACAAGGGGGCGTATCAGTAAATCCAGAGTTACAGAGAGGGATTTGAATGTTCATTTCCCCCCTTTAGTTAAGAAAACAAACTAACAACAACAACAAAACCAACAGCAAAGAAACAAGCAAAGTGCTACATGGCCTTTATTCAAAGGGTCTCTAAGAATAATTGAAATAATTTGATTTATTAGTAGTTCTTGGACTCAAAGGAAAAAATAAGCTATGCTGTTAATGGTTCAGCTAGTGTTAGATGGAACGATCAGCCGAATGTAATGTTCCCCTGTGCATAAAGCCCGGTCCAAATCTGGCACCAATTCACCAATATGAGTAGGTAAATTCTGTTGGAAATATTGGAAGTGGTATATTTTCCTCTTTAACCCTGACTCTGTAACGTCAGCATTCCCAGCACCATACATGGTGACTAATAGGATATTCTTCAGAAAATCACTGAGTTACTTACAACCCGTTTCCATCAATCCGGAGAAAAACCTGACTGTTTTTTGGGTTCTCACCTCCTAGCTCTCAGACTGGCATATCCTTGCTTGTGGTAATGTAGAAGTAAGGTTTGGAAAGTGTTTCAAGTGGCCGTAAGTGTGAGTGTTATTGTTGGCCCCTTCCTTTAGTTCTTACTGGGTCATGAACTCTGGTAAATGTGTTGCCCAGCTGGACATCTACACTTGTGATGTAACCCATCTTTGCAAAGCTAGGAAAATATAAATGCTTTTGCTATGCTTAAATCTCAGCTTAACTAAGAGAAAAGGATAAGTCTCAGAGAGAAGCTTCTAAAACTTTTCTATTACACCAGTTACAAAATGGAGCTTCCCCAAACAACGTACATCAATCTCTTGTCCATCTCAGAGTAAGCAGAGTTGAAGTCAGTAAAACCTACTGTAAAAGGAGCCCCTTTCCGTCTTTCATGTCCCCTTGTGGGACTCTCTGCCGAAATCTTAGTGTAAACACCACGAACCCACACCTCTTTTCCTGGACGTGCATTAGCTCTCCGGTGCCCAAAAGACATCTCTGCAGGAATAAATGTTCCAGACGTCTTCCCCTCTTCCCATCCTTTTCTTCAGGCAAGGGAAGATGATATAAAAATGCCTGACCCAGCCAAAGGCAGATCCTTCCAAACAAGAGCAGTTGCCACTCATTATTTGGCGTAACTGACTTCTACTCTGAGCCACCCTTGCCCTGCTTTCAAGGCAGGCTGACTTAAAGCGGGAGAAATCAACGTGGCAGGATCAGGAAAAGGTGATTGCCATGTTTTCACCTTTGTGTTTGGATCCCAAAGCATTCCTGCTAAGCCATGTGGCTGAGCAGTATGACCTGCCAGCAGCTGGTCCTGCATGCAGCATTAATCCACCGAGTCTTCCAGCAAGAGGGCGAGTGGGACTGCTGATCCACTACGAACATGCTGCACGGTGGAGGGTGCATGCAACTGTGCAGCTTGATGTTCATGGCAGGGCAGTAACTGCACTCTGAGGAACAGATTTTGGGGATATGTATTTCTAGTACCATCTGGGAACCAGAGCTACAGCTGAGCTTTCATTACCACCTTCACTGCTTTGAGTGAGAGCCAGACACACTGGGACAGATTCCAATGAACTTCTCACTGCTGCATTCAGATTGCCTAATTTGAACAACCGAGTGGCTCCAGGCTGTCAATAGCCCAATACAGGCCAGATGTATCTTCCAGAAGTGTTTATAAAGTGTATAAGAGTGAATGCCCGTGGGAAATGTAAAGGCTGATAGAAGCTGAATTTGTTTAAGCTAAAAAGTTATGATCAGAGAGCTATCCCAGGCAGCGAGTCTGTCAGTTCAGTGGTTACCATGGCAAAGAAAACTCAGTCCACAAACTCTAGATAGACTCATAAGCAAACAGAAATGCAACTGTTCCTGAGATAGTAGGGATACAGAGAGAAATGAGGCACAGGACATCACTGTTAATTTTTAACAGCTGTAAATTGCATTTGCTTTATTAATTTGACTAGTTGATACATCATCCATCTGTATTTGTGTATCAATCTGGCGTTACTGTGATCTGTGTGTGCATGACTTGTGTCATCTAGATATAAACATGCCCAATCATGAAGTATGATTGCATTGAGCTAGTTTCAATTATCGGCATGATTACCATGCTAAGTTCATTGTCCTGAGATTTTATAAGCCTGGTGAATTCAGAACTTTCAAGCAGGGACTGGACAGTTTAATGGTTAATGTGGTTACTTGTAACCACCACAGTCAACCTTACTAAAAATGTTGAAGATTCCCGGAATTCCACACATAATCCCTTGCCCATTAGGCATGAGAAAAGATCTTTAAAATGTCTTGTCTCATCTTCTTCTGTCTTTCCTCAGACCTTGTACAATAAAACACCTCATGTGACAGCATCAGTGGACAAAGGAAGAAGAACTGATGTCAACTACCCGGGCTTCTGCAAGGCCTTTGCAGAATTCACAGGTTGCCCAAATTTCCACCCAGCCTGGCCTTGAGCACCCCCAGGGATGGGGCACCCACAGCTGCTCTGGGTAGCCTGGGCCAGGGCCTCACCACCCTCTGAGTAAAGAATTTCTTTGCAATGTCTATCCTAAATCTCCCCTCTTTCAGTTTAGAACCATTCCCCCTTGTCCTACAGCTACACTCCCTGACAAACAGTTCCTGCCTATCTTTCCTATAGGCCCCCTTTGAACAGTGGAAGGTCACTGCAAGTGCTCCCCAGAACCTCCTCTTGTCTAGGCTGGGTAACCTCAGCCTTCTTCGCCTTTATTCATAGATGATGTGCTTCAGCCCTCTGATAATCTTCACGGCCCTCCTTCAAGGACCCACTCCTTGTTCCCACCATCTGTTCTCTCTTCTAGCAACATCCATCACCCCATGGCAGACAACACACCACATTTTCACCAACTAGCCTTCTATTATGAACAAGTTTCAAAATCAAATGAAACTTATCACAACTATTGTCAGCCATCACTTAGCTAGAAATTTGCAGTTTCTGGCTAAGACTTGAAGATGTTGAATGCTCCAAAGTACTTCTCTCTCTCTCTCTCTCGCTCTCTTTTTTTTTTTTTTTCCCCCATTTCTCTCTTTATCCATTTGTCTTAATAAAAGACATTATCTCGCAGAAAATCTTGATTTGCTGGTATGTGAGTAGACAGGGTGTAAAACTTCCTATCGTATATGACATTTTTTCCAAATACCATTAATCACAAAACATCTTCTGTAAGATCTATTGCTAAGTATTATTAAATGCCAGAGGCTCCCAGAATGAATCTGGGCCAGCTTAGACAGCAGGAAGAGGGGACTGAACAGACACTGGTAGAACCTGGGGAAAGCAACCATTTATGCAACAGCTGCATAAAAGAGAACCAGAAAATCTGGTCTAAGTAAGGGCAGAAAACAAAAAAAATCATCCAAAGCTCAAGGCACTGTCTGCGGCTGGAGGGCATGCTTTGAACGAGGTCACAGAAACATATTTGCAAGATTGTGGTAATATTGCTTAGAATGGGACAGCCAACATTTCAGGGGTTGTTCGTCATTCTTCTGCAATGTGCTGGAAAATTTTTAACCTGGAGACAGATAAGGAGATTGTTTTGATTGTGTATTAAACAATAAAGCGAATTTTATTACTTAACATGGTTAGTGTTAGGGTAAAAACAATGGAAGGTGTGCGTCGCTCCCCATCCATAAAGACAGCCCAGAGAAGGAAACGCTGCCAGGTCCAGGCGGGGATGCCCTGGCCTTGCTGCTGGGCCCTTCTCCTCGCCAAGAGAGGGCAGAAGGACCACCCTCAGCAGCTGGCACTGACAGCTGCACCCCAGCCCCTGTCTGCAGCCAGGGTTGCTTCTCTCACTCCCCTCCCTCCCAGAGAGTGGCTGTGCCACATTTTTTACCCTTTCTTAAATACGTTATTGCAGAGGTGCCACCAGTGTCACTGGTTTGAGCAGTGATGGGTCTGTGTTGCAGACAAATGGAACTGGCTCTGTCTGACAAAGAACAGCTCCCTATCTCTTTTCACAGAAGCCACTCCAGCAGGCCCCCAATACCAAAACCTTGTCACACAAACCCAATACTTCTACCATCTCTGAAAGATCATGGTAAAGAAGGAGGTTCCTGACATCTGGAAATACAAACAAACAAACCAAAAAACCTAGCCTGCACAATTCTGTGGTTCTGTGATTTCATACAGCAGTGTCTGCGGAGTTACTGCATTAGCGGAGAAGTGGCAAGTGCCAATACAGAGCGGTCTGAATCCCATGATTATTGATGAGACACGGAATGGAGAAATAAACAAAAAAGGAAAGAAACCTCTCTCAGAGAGACCTATGGGAATTGGTCATTGTGATGGTATTAGCAGAAACATGTCACAATCGCTGAAGTTCAGTCATGTGATATTAGGTCGAAATGTATGTGATAGATGATAGTCAAATTATAATTAAATTAAAAAAAAAAAAAAAGAAGGAAAGAAAGATAAAAATGGGAGCCTGTTAGTCCTGTTGTGGTTTAACCTGGCTCAGCGCCACGCAGGCGTTCGCTCACTCCCTCTCAGTGGGATGGGGCAGAGACTCAGGGAAAGGTAAAATTAATGGGCTGAGATAGTTCCGTTTAAAGACAGTTTAACAGGACAGGGTGGGAAGGGAATATAATAGTAAGTGTAATTCTATGTACAATTTTATACATTATATATTTTATATAAATTTATATATATGAGTGATACACAATCCAGTTGCTCACCACCTGCGGACCGATGCCCAGCCAGTCCCCGAGCAGTGCCCCCCCACCCCAGCCAATTCCCCCCCAGCCCTACTGTTCCACCAGCCGGTTTTATTGCACCACACCGGGCACTGTGAAGAAAATTAACTCTGTGGCAGCTGAAACCAGGACAGTCTCCAATACATGTCACAAAATCTCTTGGAAGCAGTTGTTAAATGCAAAGACATCTGGCCTCAGGATTTTGTGCTGAAATATGAACTTGTGAGGTACAGAAGCAGAAAAATTAGACCAACTTCTAGGCCTGTGATTGTCAGCATTCCCGCTCTCATCAGCTCTCTCAAGACATTTTTTCCTGCTATGTTTATTACATCAATGAAACTCCTCTTGGTTATGAGACCTGACACGAGCTTCCCGTTGCTGACTGCTAAGGACAGGCCAGCCATTGTCACACTAGCACGCTATTAATGCACACAAAAGCGTAGCAAGAACCTTTACCTTTCCCAGACAGATTTTAAGCAGATTTCCCTCAAATGAGAAGGTAAGATTTCCCTCTTGTGGCTAAACGAGAGAAACGTAGGCTGAAAAAAAATAAAAAAATAAAAAATAAAAAAGTTTATCAAGAGTTTACTGATGTCCTTACTATAGCCATTGCTTTTTCCTTCACCTTCTCTTTTGAAATAATTACAAAATAAAAACCTACAAGCAGCTCCCTCTAAAGGATATGTGCATTCTTCAGCCCTGCATCTGCACTTGCCTAGCAGTCCCATGACTCCTTACATGCTTTATCGGCAAATTGCGTGGATTGTTGGTTTGAGCCTTCAGATCACTCTAATTGCTCTTGTTTATAGCATGTAGACAACCAGGACCAATATATTCATGTTGGGACACCAGATGGACATGAGCCAGCAAGGTCACTGTGCGACACAAATGGCAGGCACAGTCAGGGGTATGAAGAAGAACGGCCTGCAGGGACACATGGATTAACCTTTACATTCATTTAGGGTGCTGAGAGAACTTCAGAGGAGATGTGTGTGCCACCGTGTGTCCTTGGAGCTAGACCAGTGGATCTCTGGGTCTGGTTACCTGGTTCCATGCTGATGTTTAACCACACAGTACAAATCCCTTCCTTATGGTTTCCTTTGCTTGAATGATTTTGTCATGCAGCCCTTGGACTTTCTCACTCTCCAGGCTCATCTGTGGTACCCTGCTTGTTGGAGGCTTGTTGTGCTCTCCTGATCAGCTGCATCCAACCTGTAAGCTTCTGGAGAGACACTGAAGTGTAACCCAGGCAGAGGAAACCCCTCCAGAACTGCACACTTCGAGGAGGGATGGTCTTCAGGGTTTGCTGAGTGCTGTAGCCATACACAGGGCAGCTGGCAGAGCTTTCTGGAACATCTGCTGGTATACCCAGAACACAGAGCTGGAGCATGTTTGGAAGACAGTGCCAGAGTTGGCTCTGTGGGGCAACAAGCGTCAGTATTTCTCAGACCTGATTGCCAGAGTATTACTGGAATGGGTATGTTATCCTAATTATTATTAAGAAGAATGTGAAAGACTGGCAGGAGAGAAAGCCAATGAGTTATGCCCTAAGAGCTTGGATACTGCCTGACTGGGTGCAGCAAGGAGTCTTTGCTCATGCTGTCCCATAAAGCTTCACAGTAAATATTTTGTTACGTGGCTCCATGTGGCTTTTTGCCAGTTTTGACCTTCGAGTGATCAGCCAGCCTCAGGAAACAGGATCTGCAATTGTCCCTATTTTACACTGAGAAAACACAATTCCTGCCATAAATTCTTTGAGGCAGGGCTTGTATCTCTTGGATTTTATTTAATCCCAGGTATTGCTGGGATTAAATTAAGGTATGCTTAACAAACAGAGACTGGTTTCACTATGTTTAAGCATTAATTTGTCCAGTTTCTTTTCAAACCCAGCTACCTTCTGGCATCCTGTACACACAAATGACACATGCTGCGTGCTTCCTTAGTGATACGCTGGTCCCCAACCGATTTAACCACTGCTTTGGGGCCTGCCCCCACCTTCAGCCCCAAGGCTCCTGCCTGGTGTTGCCTCTCGCAGGGAGATGCGGGACCTGCTCGCCCACCGGAGGCACGGCCGGCTCCGGCCCGGGCAGGCTCCCGCTCCCCTCGGGCTGACGGCACCGCGTCCCTCGGCAGGAATCACGCNCAGCACGCAGGCACGCAGGAGCCGACGCATCCCGGCGCCCACAGCCCCGCACCCCGCGGTCAGGGCTGGAACCGCCTGGTGCCTCTGGCAGCCAAATTCTCCTGGTGCCTCACCCCGAGACAAATGCGGGCCGCTGGCTCCCAGCCGGCCCTCAGCCTGCTTGGCAGCTGCTCCCTGGTGCTCACACACCGACGTGCCCACGCTGCTCCAGCTGCTGGCTCTTGGGGTCCCGGCTCCCGGTCCCAATCCAGCAGCTGGCACCCGCATGCGCACACAGAGACACAGAGTAAGAGGTTCCTGACACAGGAGAAGAGGTGGAAATTTAATGAGAAGACAGGACAGACTGTGCTATCAGGGCACGGCAGGACAAGCATACTGACCAGCAATCTGTTTGTGTATGGCCCCTCCTATCCCCTTATCCACCTTTCCTTTTCCCCATGTTAATTCCTCTCCAAACCACAGTGATCCCTCCCTTTCCTCACCTTTGTTTCCTCCCCTAAACATCCTATAGTAAACTTAGTGAGATCCTGAAATTCTCTTCCCTTACACCCCATGGTGTGCCCCATAAGCAGAGATGGAAGGGGAAATTTGTACCCAGCAGCTACTTTCCGTCTTTCGAGGCTCTCTCACTAGCTCATTCTCTACCAAGCCACGTGTCATGGAGGGAATGCATACAATGAAGCACCATCTGTTAATCACAGTGTGTTCATCTTGTTCTAAAACCAACCTTCTCCCACTGTTGTTCCATTTGCCCTATATTTGCTGCAAAATGCTATCATGTTGAGTCCAATATGTGAGAAAATAAATGCACGACTTACTGCAGAGCCTGAGCTGGACTGCCAATCATTTCACCTTGACTGTGACTTGGGGGTACATTTGCAGTCTTTGAAATAAGCACTTGTGGAGAATGAAGTCAAACCAACATCATGCCACATGCACAGCTTCTGAAAGAGGCGAGGAGTGCAGCCTGGAGGGCGTGGCAAACACGGCGTTTCAACAAAATGTTATTTGAAAGTCAAGGTCATAATTATAAACTTCCAAACAACAAGTCACAGTCAGTGTTCTCACTCAGCTGTTGCAGCTACAAACAGATTGACAGACAATTTCCCATGAAGGATAAAATTCAAAGTCGAATCCTTGACAAGGCAAGGCAAAACATAAATTGTTTCTTGAGAAAAACCAGCTCTGTCATGACTAAAAAACAGAAAATGGCATGGAATGTAGATTTAAGGCCCTGTTCAGGGCTGAGGGCTTCCATGAAAAGCATTCACGGAAGACACCTGCTGGGATGTGACGGGTCAGAACGGGAGTCACAGGAAACAGGCAGCATTTCTTGCATCAATTTTGCTTTCCACAATGGACGTGTGCCATTAAGCTTTCTGTTCGACTCCCTGCTCTAGTTCCCTCCTGCATCTCTGATCCTTACTTCTCCCCTCCTAAAAAGAGTCACCTGCAGCTCTTCTTCATGGATCCGGCACATTTAAATAAGGAAGCGGCAGCTCAAAGAGGTGTCAGCCTTGTGTCAGCCTCCTGGATTCTGATTGCTCTCATTCTGGGTGAAGGAGGAAGTCAATTAGCTGTCTTCGTTTAATGCGGACATCATCGCCTCTACAAAGCTCCTTGCCTGCACAAATGTGCAGAAATTTCATCCACTGAGATCTTTAATTGGGTCAATTTTTTTTTCTCAATTTATGAATGAGATCCCAAGTTTAAAAGGTGCTTGATGTGTATAAATGGACAACGAGAGATGGTATGAATGTGTCTTTAGGAAACCAGGCCAAAAATATGGCATTTTATTAAAACTGCCAAGCTCCATTGAGTCTCCCTCCTTGATATTCCATCCCTTTTTCTTCAGCGTTGAATGAGAAAAAACAGATATTTGCCTGAATACTTCAGTTTGTTAAAAAGGGCAATCTTGTATTTAAGGCTGTGATTTGTTACTTTTTTTTTTTTTTCTGGAGATCTGTGACCAACTCTTGGCTCTCTGAATGCTGTAACGCTGCTGTCTATACAGAAACACCACCTTGAAAGATAAAGCTGTGCTTGAAAGATAAAGCTGTGCTGCCAAGACACTCAGTTCAGCCTGAGCAATACACCTACATGAAGAGAAAGCAAGTGCCAGGCGACCGTCTGCTGAGCCGTGCAAGGAGGCGTGCTGCCTGGTAGGGCCTCAGGGCTGGCACCCGGCAGGCTGTTGGCCTGCAACCGTGCTGTGCTCTGCCACCTGTGCATCGTTGAGAAGGTGCTGGAGAAGAGCCGGAATGTGTCAGGGATGATGACATAGCTCTGGTCTAGGAGCAAGGGTTGAGGGCATGATCAGCGCCTCATTGTGCTTCCTCTACCTTCACTTCATTGCCTGTCTTCACACATTCTGGGGGAATTCCTGCCATTTCTCACAGTCATTTGTAGGGACCCTGGCACAGGCACTTTCTGAAGGGAGGGTGCTAACTGATGCACCTTGCTGTCTAAAGCGCCAGGCAGTGGCACGCTGTCAGCTCCTTCCCAGCTTCCCCAGGCAGTAGGCACTCCCTACACAGATCCCCTCAGAACCATTTGAAGAAGCATGGTCTCTTTTCCAGACACAGGACAAGAAAATCACCAGGAGTAGTCAGCATGGACTCAGTACTGGCCAGAAGGTAAGTCTGGTTGGAGTACGAATGAGCCAAGATCTTGAGATCAGCCCAGGCATTACCTGGGTTGGGGTTGGGCATCTACCACCAGACATCTAGGAAAATGAGTTGCCTGTACTAAAGGGACTGAATCACAATCAAACACGGGTTCCTAGACGACAGGAGACACCAAGCTGCAGTCTGGGTATTATTTAAAGCAGGTGAATGCCAAAGGGAGTACAAGGAATCGGTGCAACTCCTCACCCACAGGAACAGGGAAGCAGAAACGATGCTGAGCTGGTCAAACTACATCTCAAAATGACTAGATATGAAACAACAGCAAAAAAAAAATAGTTTGGATCATCAAGTCTGATTCCAGTGTCTGGCAGTGAGAATATCCCAGCAACAGAAAGAGCATGCTGAATGTGTCTCTCAGATTTCTGAAAAAAAAATCCAAACAAAAACCAAGCAGATAAGCTACAGAAAAGAGCTAAGACTGTTTCTATCCAGACCTTAGACTGCTTTCTTTTCTTTTTTTTTTCCCTCAGAATTCATGGCAGTCATACAAAATATTTAATGCAAATACTCATATTTTTTTTATGTCATTGGTTTTATAGGCTTTTTATTGCTCGTAAACCAAACCACGTCACCACAGGTATTTTCTTTGACCTTTGTCATAGCTAAAATATTACCCAAAGGACAGCCGCACCTTTGTGTGTTCAGTGTTTGCTGATCACTCATCTGGGGTCTGCATGATTGGCAGGAGTGAGAGCTCTCCCAAGGATAAGGCCAATACCACCAAAACTGCTTGCAATTGTTTTGCATCTTCCCAAGCATAAGCTCTTGACATTGAAATTCATCAAAAAAAAATCATTTTGAAACAGAAAAAAAATGGGAAGGAGACAGGTCAGAAATTCACCCATAAACAAAAACATTTAAGAAATTATTTTCAGCCTTCAATTTTTGAGCAATATGAAATTAAGGAAAGGCTTTTACTAGGATGATAACATTATTTTTTCTTATTGCCTCAAATTTTGCCTGGATTTGACAAAAATAAGGACTTCAGTTAAAAAAAAAAAAAAAAGAAAAAAGAAAAAAGAAAAAAAGTTCATAGACTTTCTGAACCATAGGAAGAGCAAGTGCAAATATGGACAAGATAATACCCATGGTGGAAAGATGTAAGGTGATGAAAAAGGAAGCAGATAGACACAAAATGTCTGGAGAACAGGGATACCAGAGTGAGACTCAAGGCTAATATGGGTGGGAAATGGAAAACAAATGATGAGATCAGAATCTGAACAGGATCTAAAGCTGTTTGGGTGAGGACACTGGCAGATAGAACTAGAGGAAAGACCAAAGCTATGAAGAATAGATAGAAGATCTAAGCTAGGAAAAAAATAAAAATAAAAATAAAAATTATTAATAAAAAAACTATTATCCCTGAGGATTTTGACTTTGGGCAAGATTAGGAGCAGAAATGAGTAAGTAAATCACATTAGGACTAAGAGAGTCTAGGGGCTGAAATGAAAGGAATAAAGAAAACTGAAAAAAAAGAGCACAATGCTGAGTCTAGGGTGGGGATGCAGGGGGGACAACAAAAATAATCAGATAAACAAAGGAATGGAGGGAAATAGGTCTGAGGGTCTGGGGAACGATGCAGAATTTTGGAAGAGTTGAGAAGAGTGATGAGGAGGGTAATAGAAATTTTGGGGGAAAAGGGGAGGTCATATTTAGGGAAAGCAGACAAAAGTCTGTATATTCTGTAATAGTGAGAAAAGGGAAAATCCCCAGGTAATAAAGATTATGGGCTATTGCAGAGTCACAAGTGAGCATCATAATGCTGAATCACAGAACAATTAAATGACAGGGGAAGTCAGAGCCAGCAAACACAAAGTGATGAACACAGGGAAGAGTCATGTAGCAAGTCTCTGAACTAACCAGTGTTTGAAGAAGACACAAAGCCATGTAGAAATATGATTTTTTTTTTTTTTAAACAAGAGCCCTGAGCCAAGAGCTGATTGTCTGTAAAACTTGTAAGATAAGGGGAGAAAGATATCAACAACAGGCTGACATCTATACTGTCATTAGTGATTAAACATTAATAGAAAATTCCTGCACATGATCCATCCTCTCAAACAGAAGAGCCTGGAGATGTCAGATGCAGTCATGCTGGACTGCACCGAGTAGATATATTCCGACAACTTGATTACTCAGCTGCAAGGGGTGATTAAATGGTCCTGTAAGGAGTAGGCTGATCTCTGCAATTTGTCCAAAGTGATAGCTGTTCCTGAACAGAAAGAGGGAGATGGAGAAGGGAGCACACTCCTGTTATCTAGGCAGAGTGCGTGTGCAGGGAAGAAATATGCGGGAACAAATCCAAGTTGTAGTTATCAGCTGCAGACTTTGAAATCTGTTTGTAATCTCTTGATGTGACCTTTTGGCCTTGAAGAAAAAGCTTGTACAAAATTTAACATATGATATGACACCCTTATTATGCTTACGTAATAAAAGCATATTACATTTCAAAATGCTTCTATTGCAGCTGGCTTTACTAGATTTCAGAAAAGGGTTTCCTTCATGTCTCATATTCCCTTCCCTGAGGAGATGATATTTATTGCTATAATTCAAGCTTTCTAATAGGGAACATTGCAAAAAGTCACTCATTCAGCTGGGGAAAAAAAAAAAAAAAAAAAAAGGAGATGAAGAGAGTTCCCAGTTCTCACAGTGAAGGGATTTATATTGAGATAGTTTCTACATGCCTACATGTGTTTAATCCCTTTGCTCACCTGTTGCTCAAGGCTAGGTAGGAGCAAAATCGTTAAATAATCTCAATCATTACAATCACAAATTTAAGCACAATTTTAAGACCACGTTCTCCCAATATCACATCTGTCTTCCTCCCAAGGGCTTGGAGACGATTACGACCAGGGAAGTTCTTCTGAGTGAGCTTCCATGCCGCCCAGGCCAGCAGCAATGGGCAGCTTTATATTCTGCTTTTTTACTGTCCCTCGGGTACTTCGTAGCAGATTTGCTGCCATATGCAGTACACGCTGTCCGTCATGCAAAACTCCCACATTGTATCCTTGCACATAAAATGAGCAAAGCGTCAAACACAGCTCCAGTTAGGCATATTTTTTCACATTGAGTTATTGTTCCACTCTCTTCTGAATTTACACAAGAAGTAGCCTTTTATGGCTGTCTTATTGCTGCTTGCTCATCATGAGAACAATTTTATATAATTGTCTAGCAGCACCTTCACAGTTTTACTTCACAAAATGCAGACAGCAGAGAAAAAGGAAGTAAACACAAATTATGCTGAGAGAAATTTCCGGTAATTGTTCTCTCTATTCATTTACCAATTGAACTTAGCATAATACTGGTCAAGAAGTGCCTCAGACTGGTACAGGAGTCCACGTGTGTGAACGAACCATTTGAAAACCCACGTGTGATAGGATGATGTGTATAGATACGATTATGTATCACACTAATGTGTACAGCAGGCTATATTATCATAGATGACATACATTGCAGAAACAAAATGTTTGAAGTTGGAAGGGACCTCTGGAGGTCATCAGTTCCAACCCTGCTGCTCAGGCAGGGCCGCGGAGATCAGGTTCGCTAAAGGCCCAGCTTGCAGTCCAACTCTCAAAGGTTAACAAGTCAGGTTAGCCAAGGAAAACAATTTTTTGAATGTAGAAGCAAAAATGGCTGGTTTGCTCAGACAAGTGTGGATTCAGAGCAGCCATCAGTTGAATCTCTGGCTGAGTCCCAAGTGGTCAAACTGTACCTTAGTAATCAGAGAAGTTTTTAGTGGTCCATAGGGGTATTAATTTCCATAGCTACCTGAGGTGTGTGACTCTTGGCATCGCTTGCATCCAGCACCCTTTCCAGAGCAGGTACAGTTGGAAGCACGATAACAAGAATGTGTCTCCTCAGCAGCGCCAGTCAGTGTGGATGCTCCAGGCAGTGTGCTTGGTCCTGTAGAGCCTTCACCAGAAGACAAGTGAATGTGGTCCTGGCCCTAGACCTGCTACATGGTAGATGCCTGGGTCACCTGGGTACAGTGACATCTGGCTGTGTTAATGAAGCTCTGCTATGACTCCTTTACTTGCATCACTTGTTTTACATATATATATATAAAAAATTATTGTTACTATTATTTTCCCTTCCTTTTCAGTCTTAGTAAATTGTCTTTATCTCAGCCCACGGATTTTGCCTTTCTTTTTTTCAATTCTCTTCCCCACCCCAATGGGAGAGAGGCGTGAACGAATGGCTGTGAGATGCGGGGTTAAACCATAAAAACTGCCTTCGGAGGCTGTTCAGCAAAGGCAGGTGGCTCAGAAGATGACCCGTGTTAAAGCCCTCCTGGTTCACTGGGTTCCTTTTTTCAGCGATAGGCCCCAGGTATATTTGGACTGCGGTTCCTTTCAGTATTAAACATAACGCCAAGCCTGGATGACTCCTTGAAGTAATGAAAACACAGTAAGTATTTACGACACCACAGAAAGCATATGGTGAATCTCACCTTAACCCGTGAAGCTCAGTTTGAAAAGTGCTAACTGGAGACAATAATACTCCACTGTGTGTCATGGCAATGTAAATCAGTATTTTCATCTTCAGAAAAAGAACATCTTTTTCTTATCCATTCACAAGAAAACTCAGTCAATGGGACATGATTTGTATCATAGCTCAGTAACTTTTATCACATTGTAAATAGGAGGCAGGAAATGAAAGGACCATGAGCCCGTAAATGATAGCAGGTGGCAATCCTGACTTCTCCAAAGAGAATGATGCATCATAAAGCTCAGTTTATCTTGTTTCTTAGTAAATAGAAGTCCATTTATCAGAAGTAAAAAAGGGAGAACTTACAAGAGCTTACAGAGGTGTTTCTGACTCACTGTAACAAGCAGGGCCTGCTATGTGTCACACAACTTTCTTCTGAACTTTTTAACACAGCCGAAGTAAATAACTGGATGCAGAGCACAAACTGCCTTCTGTGAAGGAAACAATAGGAATGTACACGACGTGGTGGACATGGGATGCATGGCCAAGTACATGAAGACTTCTCTGAATCTCTGTGAGCCACCTAAGACATTTTAAACTGTTGACTAACCAGCTTTTCAGTTTGCAACGTGGTATTCTGTGCCCTTGGTCTTGAAGAGGTTTCAGTAGTTTGATAACTAAAGGTCAAAGCCTGACTGAATTTTCTTGAGACAGTCACTTGTGTAGTCCTTGCTGCTATGGAGGCTAACAGCCTGCTTGGCTGAATTGGGCAAAATATCACCCTATCCTTCCCCTTTAGCCATTGTTGGTAATGCCACACCTGGAGCGCTGTGTCCAGTTTTCAGCCCCCCAGTATGAGAGAGACATGGACATGCTGGAAAGGGTCCAACATAGGGCTACAAAGATTATCAAAAATTGGAGAATTTCTCCTGTGATGAGAGACTGAGAGAGCTGGGACTGTTCACCCTGGAGAAGAGGAGGCTCAGGAGGAATCTCATCAATGTCAATAAATACCTGAAGAGAGGGAGCAAAGAAGATGGAGCCAGGCTGTTTTCAGTGGTGCCCAGTGACAGACCAGAAGGCAATGGGCACAAACAGAAACACAGGAGGCTTCGTCTAAACATCAGGAAGCACTTAACTGTGCAGGCGGTGGGGCACTAGAACAGGTTGCCCAGAGAAGCTGTGGAGTCTCCCTCCTTGGAGATCTTCAGAAGCTGCCTGGACATGGTCTTGGGAAACTGGATCTATGCTGCCCAACTTGAGCAGGAGAGTTGAACCAAGTGACTTCCAGAGGTCCCTGCCAACCTCAGCTATCCTGTGATTATCAGTTTAGCCAGTCAGCTTGGGGTATCTGCACGAGTTGGAAGACTGCAGGATGTTTTCCACAGACTGTACAAAGGTGGCAGTGGGTCAGGGGCTGCTCAGATAACCCACCCTGATGAAATCTCTGCCCTGCTCTGAACACACTCCACTACTCCCTGAGTACCAGCTACCGTTGGGAAATGCAGTTCTTAAGATTTGGTGTCTCCAGTAGTCTTCCACAAGCTGCTATAATACTGAAACTTGCATGCCCACTCCTGCCTCAGTTGTCTTGGTTTCCTTGGTTTCTTCTCCCTCTTACCCCTCCCCATCTCCCTCCTCCACACACTTCCCCCAGGGACACAACCATACTTTCCTATCACCCCCCTGTTATTTGAATCTCATCAAGCAAATACAAAATGGAGATTTGGTTCCCTATTTTGACTCGTTTTTTTTTTTTTCTGTATGTCAGGTCAGCGCTACACACTCAACCAATCTTGGATTCCTTTGTCCTGGAGTAGTCAACATGCTGGATGCAAACAGCCTTGAGACTGACACATCACTGATGTTCCTCTGAGAGTCTGGTGGCTGAGTTGAGGCAGCAGTATATATGAAATGGAGGCTTGACAATTAAAACTAAGAGGGTTTAAAAATTCTGAAGTAGCCTTATATTGCTACAATCCATATAAGAACCCCAAATGGAATAGCAAATTGTTTTAACTTCAGGACAACCTTAACAAATTCAGTAGACATCCAGACATGAAAGACCTTATATAGGAGATAAGGAAGGAGACAGACCATCAAAGAAGGAAAAACCAAAACCAGCCAAACAAAACAACACAACAAGAAAAACCAACCCAACTGTCACTAGGCTTTATTTCATGTACAGTAGCATACAAACATGGGCAGACCCTTTCTTCACAATATTGCCACCCAAAAACAAGACCACAAGGCAATGTTTTCCTTTCAAAGTGATTCCAGCATTGCAGTTCGAAATTCCCTTCTCCTACACAGAGCTTAAAGAACATGAACATCTGTCAAAAGAAGGAAACTTCTGTACGACCATGAGCAGAAGGTTACAAGCTCCTGTGCTCCTCTACATCCATTCCATAAATTGGCATGAAGTATTAGAACAAGTAACAGATGGAGCATTTTCTGGCTATGAAAGTGTTGCTGAACACTTGTAGCTCGTACCCAAGTTACATACTACTGTTCTGTTACAAACACATGCCACATGCAGACCTACAGGCATACACACTTATCCAACCAACAGGATAGCACGGGCTGGAAAAGATTACAACCCTCTGCTGCTTAGGTCTATGAGTGTAGGGGAAGCCAGATCACAGGCAGATTTAGATATTAAAAAGGCTAGAGACACTACGCAGTTTGACCCATCGTGTTCCAATCTACATAAAATAGTGGAAACTGAAACATTGAACCCCGGAGATTTTCACTCCAGTCAAGCATGACACAGCTCATGGAGACGGATGCACAGCTTCAGGCAGGGCCAGCAGTCAGATCAAGGTAGGACGGCACAGTGCGAGCCTCCTTGATGATGGCTCCTCAGCTTCTCAGAGGAGGTTCAGCCTACCTGTTGCAAGGACTGCACTGCTGGTATCACCTGACCTCGCTGCCTTCAAGATTACCCTAAGAATGTCTACATGAGCTAACAGCTTCAGTTTGACTGTAGTGGAGACAGAGCCTAAATATTGATTTGTGAGGGTATGTGATCTTGCAATACAAATGCACAGCCTTCCTAGCTTGGCACATCTTCTTTGGATTGTTTCATCCTTATTCAAAAGCAACCAGAGCAGGCAGCATTGGCACAGATCTCACACAAATCAGAATTGCTGACAGCCATGCCTGTTAGAGAGAAAAGAGACAGTTTCAGTGACACGGCAAAGGGATTTATTGGAGAACACAGCCACAAACTGAGTGGCTGGGAGACTCCTTTCTGTTACTGTTCCATGAGTTTTGATGCTCATTGAAGCTATTGTTGGTACACCAAAAGCTAGTTCTTGAGAAAATCTTGCTTAAAGAATGAAATCAAACCTAAAATCACTGAAGAAACCATGGGAACATGTGGAGGCAAGAGAACAACAGGACATCTTATGAGAGGCATATGAGACTGTGGTCCTAGAGCCTCAAAAGTGGCTTGTAGAACCACAGCCTCAGTTATATTGGTAGTATTTCTTCCTAAGGTTTCCACTGCATTGGAGAAGGAAGTAAACATAACATAATAAATTTAAAAAGGCAGACACTGCAGCAGCCTGTTCAAGAATTGCTATACATGCCTTGGAGACAGGTAATGCCAAAGACCGATTCACCTCATCTACATCTCACACCTCTCTTAGGGAACCTGGAAACACATCTCCTCTTGGAGGAAGCTTTTTCATGTTTACAACAGACTGATCTGTACAGGCTACAACTAAACACTACAGGGGTTTCCTGGTGGGGGGTTCACAGCTGTTGTATCCTTGCAGGAGGGGTAGTAGAGGGGTAGCAAGGACTTCAGCTGCTTTAGAAGTGACACAACAGTAATTACATTTCTTAGGCTGCTACTACTTCAAAGTCTGGCGTTGAAAAGTGTGATTAGAAGGAAACCATGCAATATGAGCTACGTACTCAGCCTCTCAAAAATCTGGGGTGCATCTTCTCTTTTACACACTGCTTGGAACTCCTCAGGGAGATCTTCTTCTTGGCATGGAGAAGAGCTAGCTCTTGGAACCACCATGCGGGGGTTAATGCGTGCGTTCTCATCCATAAGCTCCTTCAGCTTCTTCACAGATTCAAGGGAGAATTTCAAGTCGCCATCCTATGGGGACAGAAACAGAAAAACAAGCATCTAGGAGTCAGTCCTTTGGCAAATGCATTCCACTTTTGTCTGCTAAAGTGTGACCTCTCCCCAGAAAACTCTAGGAAAAAGAGAGTGTAGAAACAGAGCCTAGAGGAAACTGGTGTTCACTGAAGGAAAAATGATCAGCCTCCAATGCAAAGATCTTCCAGAGCAGCAGGGAGACCTGGCCTGGCTAGTCAAGCGTGGTGGACAGAGCCAAAATCAGTGCATTTCTCACTGCTGTGAGGAAGACCCATAACATCTAGTGTAGGTACAGGCTGGGAGTCTTCTGGCTAGAAAATAAATGGCTGGACAATGTGTGCGAGAGATCTACAAACTCATGGGTTGAATGGAGTGAATGGGGATTTATTTTGTTCACCCTTTCCTGTAATATACCAGTAGAGAACTTCAAATATTGGCTGTCCTGTGGCATGCTCAACACACAGAAAAGGAGCTATTCCTTCACATTAATCATTGTTAAGAGCTGAACCTCCTCACCACAAGACAGTGTGGCAAGCTCCTGTGAATTTAAAACTTGCCCACACAGTTAACGGAGCACAAGTTTTTGAGAACTACTAAACGTGGCACTTCTAACTTAAAGATCATGCCAGAGCTTTGTGAGGCTGGAAGAGTATTCTGGACAGTGTTACTCCATGCTTGAGGTGGTTGGACCTTGTGCATCTGTCAATGTCCATTTCTTCAGAGTTTCAGGTGAACACACTGTTGAGGTCATAAACCTAAATTGCAGGTGTTGCAATTGTTTAGGGTAAGTGCATAAAGTCTGTGCAAGTCTGAAGAGAATCACAGTTTGGCCTAAAAGAGGAATAAGCACTTTCAAGCTGATCTTTGGCATTTGCTCTGACACGGTGTAATGACCATGAGATAGTCAGCAGGGTGATCAAGTAACACCTACACATTCAAAGAAATAAAGTGAATTGAGTCTGCTACGGCATGAGACCAAATATTGTCAGTTGCTTCATACTCTCGTTAGCTTGATGTTGAATTGTGTGGGAGCAGTTTTTGGGGATGATGGTGGTTCAAGAATAAGAATAAAGAAGCAGCTATGGGCATGCATTCATTTAACAAAGCGAAACTATTTTCTACATCCAATCCATTTGTGATTTTCCTCAGAATAATCTGTCAGACTGGTTGCCTATGATAAATTAACTATTCCCATAAAGACACAGTTCTAAATACATCTATTGGTTGCAGACTCTAAAAGTGTGGAACAGAGAACAAAAAAGACAGGATTTCCACTGATACCATTTCAGAGAAACCAGAAAGAGTTGAAGTGAGCTTCATTCGATCTCTTGCAGACAAGATTTCTCCTCCCTACTATCACTTTGTCATAGGAGTGAACCCTGGGACATGTTTATGTCCTGGTGACAAACCAAACCAACAAACACAAACACCACCACCATCTCAGATGAGCTGTATTAGAGAGAACACGGTGTGAGCAGCATCTTCCCTCCAAGGTGGAAGTGCAAACTGTCCCTCTGAACCAGCAGATTTTAACACAGAAATCGTGCAAGCCAGAACAACCTCTGTAGATTTTCTGGTTTTATTCCACATCTAGCAGACCATCTTCTTCCAGCTTCCCTCACAGTCATTCAATTTGTGCAAGAAAGTGTCCAGCCAGTGATATTCAGCCTTTAAGAACACTCTACAAAGTCAAATGAACTTCACTTGCAAAACATTTTGTTAAATGACTGCCTCCTGTGCCAATTTATGGGAGAGGGAAGAAAAGTCTTGGGAAGAATTTCAGAAGACAAATACATAAAACAGCTCTGTTCAAGGAGTAATGAGTCAGACCTTAGGGAAATCAAGTAGTTCAAGTGGAAGGAGGGCAACACACAGGCACAGCACACTGCATATTTATTAAGCTCTTATAAGAGAAAATACAAATCTAGTGATTAATGAATAAAGATTCCAACTACAAAGAGAAGCTAAAACTTGAAAGCTGAATTTTCTATACTTTTAACCCACCCAGAAACAGCTATTCTCATTTAGCTGTTTTCTACAGTTCCAAGAGGAAAATTGATTTATTTTTGTTTTTCCATTAAGTAGTAAACTACCTGCACCCTCTGGAGACTCTCAGTGTGAATGAATGGTTTGGAAGAAAAGAGTAGGTGAAACCTGCACAAGGATGGGACCTTTTTACTCCTTGGAAACCTACTGTGCACGCCTGAGAAGAGTCCACTCTTGTTTAAGAAATACTAGTCCTCTCGGCACTCCAGGGAAGTTACTTACACTGCCATCAAGCTGGAATCTCCCAGACTATTCCTAGGGATCAGTGCAGACAAATCTAGCATTTTCCCAAGTACAGACAACAGTGCTGATACCTACCTACCTGCTTCCATGCTGCAGGTAACACCAGTCCTAGGGGCTGTGTAGGACTGTGGAGTACTTGGGATTAGCCTCCTCTAATGTCTTATCTACCCATTAATATTCCTTCGGATCAATCCAATCATTCCTTTCACCTTATTTTTATATGTGACACATTTCTAGGCTCCATCATGTTAGCTCACAGGTCGTTTTCACAAAGAACTTCCTGCCTAAGAACAGGCAAGACACTTTCTCACCAGTTCATGTAACTTCACAACATATGGAATTATCTGAAAAAGAAAACTGGGAATACTCAGACAGGAATTTCAGAGCAGTGATATGGCTGGAAAAGTTTTATCATAGAAACACCTGAACCATTTCCAGAGAGAAAAACCTGAACCACAAGGAGATGCTGTCAGATATCAAACCAAGCAAAAATTCAGCTTTATTAATTTAGTTCAAGTCTCCTATCATAGCCACAACTCCTCACACAATATCAGTATAGTGCTGAGCTTGCAACACTAACAAAATAAACACTTGAAACTCACCTGGACATAGACTGCCTGGGAGCTGTGCACCAGCAAAAGGAGTGCAAGGGCTGTAAAGGAAAGAAAGCCTCTCATAGCACCTGTAAAGTGCAGCCTCTTCTAACTGAATATATTTTTTCTTTCCTCTTGCTTTGGTATTTCACTGTCTTTTTCCGCTTCTCTCAGATTTTCTCACTTGGTACCCAGACTGTCAGAGCTCTATCTCCCCAGCGCAAAGAGAAGCTTTATAAAGCCTTTACACAGCATTTGCTTAGTAATCCATTAATCTAAGCTCTTTATTGACATACAATAAACCTGCAATGGACTTCCAGTTATCAACTCCTTGGCTCAGTAGGCCAGTCACACCCAGGCATATCTCGGTGTTTATGACACTCTCCCACTTTCAGAAACTGGCCACAACACAACAGGCATAGAAAACATCGCAACCAACAACTAATAAATAGCAGAGACAGTGCTTAAGCAGCAGGCACTTAAGCCACTTTATCAAATCTCAGCCATGTTTCGTGCAAGCAAAACCTCTAATTAGTTCTCACGATATTCCACTCTACTGCTAGGCTTACAATGAAAATCACCATGCTGCTTGTTATAAAATTCAAGAAACTAAAGTAGACTGCACTTCCCAGGCAATGGGCTTGTAGGGAAGCAATGGGACTTCTCTGGGTTGGAAGCTCCAAAAGTTGCAGTGAAGCTGAAGCTACCCTTTAGCTGACAGTGCTGACAGGTTACGGAGACTTCTGTCCTCCCCCCCATTCCAGTCTGCTCCCCCTCCCTGAAAACTGAACCCCCAGAAGCATCATTATCACTATAAAACGAGCTTGTCCTCCCCACTGTTATGTTTTCTCTGCTTTCTGTGCCGCCATGCCCAACATTGGTGTAAAATAGCCGCTAAAGCAATTGCAGCTGGGGAGGTGCCAATTTTGGCATGTTAAACTGTTTCTGCATCATCAGTGATACCAGTCCGGGCTCACCTGCCAATGGATGTCAGATTAGTTTCCTTTGCTGGCTTGGTCTCTAACTGTCACCCATGGGTTCCCGGGCAGTTGGATCTAGTGAGCTGGTGGCTGGCAGCCCTGTCCGCGGCAGGGGGGTTGGAACTAGGTGATCTCTGAGCTCTGAGGTCCCTTCCAACCCAAGCCATTCTATGATTCTAAGATGCTCTCAACCTGTGCATCGCTGTTCTTCAAAGACAGCTCTGTGCAATCAATGTTTTTATTATTATTATTATTTTTTTTCAGAGAGGGCAACTCCCCCACCCTTCCTTCCTTGCCTGTCCCCCCGAATAGTTTACAGCTACCAACTGCAGCACCCCGGCCACGTGATTCATCCCACCACGGTTCTGTGGCACAGGCGTCCAGCTGGGCCGGGGCTACCGGCTCCTCCCGTCTGCTACCCACGCTGCCTGCAATTGCACAGAGGCATTTCACTGGGGCCTTTGCCTATTTTGTTCCCCGTGGCATCTCAGACATCTGGTTTGCCAGACTCAACGCTATTCACCTCAAGGACTGACGTCTTCCAGGCAACTTAGGTAGGCGCATGCGCGGTAGCAACGCGGCTCTCGCTGCTGCCGCCTGCTGAGTGAAATGCATGCCTGGAGGACCTACAACCATAGAGACCGGCAGCGCAGAGCGGCTCCTGCAGCAGGACGGCGACTTCCGCGTGGTCAGGAGGAGAGGGCGGAGACATATGCAAACACCCCCCCCCGACTGGGGCCGCCATCAACATGGCCGACGGAAGCCTGGCGGCACAAAACTACAGCTCCCAGCATGCCTCGGGACGCAGCCCCTTTTGGCCCTGCGCAGACGCCGTGACTCCCTCCCTGCTGCCCCCCGCCTTTTAAAAGTGGGCTCTCGTGCGGCGGGACGCACAAGCTCCCCGGGTCCCTGGGTATGGCGGTGCTCTATCCTGTTCCCTCCAGCACGGCCACGGGGTGCCGCACCCCGACGACCTTGGTGTCGCCGCGGCCGGTAAGCAGCAGCGGGCACAAAGCGCGGCCATGCTGCTCTGGGGAAGGAGCCGTACCACGCATGCCCAGGAGGAAGGCGCCGCCGCGCATGCGCGGAGCACGGCTGCAGTGCCGCGTTTCCCTCCGCGGGCGGCAGCGCCCGCCTCGGGCCCTGCCTCAGGGGAAAGCGCGGCCCGCATGGACACGTGCACACGCGTGCGCACACCCGCTGCCTGCGGGGGCACGCAGAGTGCTCCCAGAACTCGCCTCTGTGCTCTGAGGTGCCCTAGAGGCTTCTCGGAGTGCCCTAGGTGCCGCTCGGGGCCGCACGGTGTGCTCTAGGGCGCCTCAGAGCGGTCCCAGAGCTCCTCAGCGTGCCGTGGGGTGCCCAAGCTGCACCCTGTGGGAAGTCGGCTTTATCGTCCTCTGTGTTTGTGGGTGTGGTGGGCTGTTGTTCCACAGCAGGCGGGAGAGAGGCAGGTCCCACAGCTGCAGTCACAAACACAAGGTAAAGACAGTCCATCAGAGCCTGGCTTCCCTGTGCCTGCAGCATCCTTGCTTTTTTCCTTCCTGTGATGATTTCCAAATTGCTACCTGTCTCTTTCAGGCAGTGCTGGAGCCTGCGCTGGGTTGTGAGGTGTCAGACTAATTGGGCACCTTCTGTCCCAGCAGCGTAATGGAGATCGTAACCTTACAGGGATTAGGAACCCAATTATCTTGAGAAACAGTTTGAAGCGTTCCTCTTAGTGCTTAATATTCCAGAGCTGTACCACTTCCCTGGACTGGAAGTTTCAAAAGTCGCCTAATAAAAAATACTAGAATTTGCCTTAAATAGCTTCCATAAAGATTATTATCTAGTGATAATTTTAGCTCTGAGCCTTTCTTCAATACTTTCTGGATCCAGATGAGGCAAAGAGAGCTGGTGGCTTTGAAAGACCACGGTTATTTACAGTCCCCCTGGTGCAAGGCAGATGGCCCATGCAATTAAGCTGTGCACTTCACGTACCTGGGAGGAGGCTTTGCTCCTCCCGGTCTGCAATTTCATATTTGATTGATTTATGGAACTCAGCACTGCCTGACAGAACTGAGAGCTACCTACAAGAACAAAACTGAAGACTTTGTTGCAGATGCAGATGAAAGACAGATGCTTTGTTGTATTGGTAACAGCCAGCATCCAAATAAGCGCTTGCCTAGCAAGCTTTAAAACGATCATTCAGTCAAGAAGAGGTTTACCCCCACTATTTAGCAAAGCAAAAGCATTCAGCACTCATCATTACTAACCTGCAGTAGCCAGAGTGAACGTCTCTTTCTGCAGTGGATGAGAGAGCAAGATGATTTTGGTCTGTGAATCCCCTCATGTCTGCATGTGCCAGAAGGACAGCTGCTCTCGCTAAGGGTGATTCAGAGCTGTTCATTGCCTACAGCAATCTACTTCTTTCTGTTTACAGAAAGAGTGTGGCTCTCTGGGTTCCCTGTCTCTTGGGTGAGCTACAGGTGAACAGGTAAATTTACACAGTATATAATCCCATGGAGAAGGTGCGGAACAAGCAAGAGAATATTTGAGAGATGGAAGATGCAGACAAGGGAGTGAGAGGGAAGAATGTGATCCGAGAGAATGCGCGTTGTATACTGAGGCCTAGTGAAGGATGGTGTGGGCTGAAAGCACATCTGCTTCATGACACAGCACATGCATTTGCCCCACAACAATTTAAGGAACTGCCTTACCTGTAGATTTCTGCAGAAAAGATCTATATGTGCCAGATCTCCAGTCCTGATCTAGGAGAGAGTAGTGAAGGGAGTCAGGAAAGCTGAAGAGTGCACAATTCCAACATGCCATGGGAATGTTTCCTTCTGCTTGTTTGGTCTGACAGCAGGACAGCCATGGGGGGAACCACAGGAACAGAAGCACTGAGGTTCTTCCCTTCTGTACCACTGCTTCTCATTATTCTCCATTTGCAGCCTCACAGAACCTGTTCGAGGGCTGAATTGAACTTTAGGGTATATTTACTGCTTTTTCATTTTGGCCTTAGGCGTTTTTCCAAAGTTTTCACTTAACCTGTTCAGTCAGACAGTGCATGTTTTCTCCACTTTTCTGTAGGTTTTAGAGATGTGCATTTATTTTAATGACAAGATGGATTACCTTAGAGCAGCAGGCAGTGTACAACACTGTAAGGCTGTTTCTTAACCTGCCCACTGTGGGATGCTGGTCTGTAGTGGGAGGTTTCCAACCAGAGGAGTTAGGAACACGTATAGTTTGTTCTTGCCTGGGTTTTGGGCACAGAGGTTGCTACAGCCATTGTTTTTTCTTAGTTAAATGTATGTTGAAGTCTACAAATAAATGCCAAGACCCAGGTGGAACAGATAAAATGTGACAAAGTTCTTGGATGATTGATAATGAGCAGGGACTGGAAAATCAATTGTGTTAATTCCTGGCTTGTCACCGGGATGGAGAATTAATGAGAAAATCCGTCTAACTTAATGGTATTTACACATTACACAGAGTGTGATAAAAGTGCCCTCAGGTGCCACTTGGCATCACAATTACGGGATTATCATAGACCCAGAGGCAGGAGCAGAAATCCACAAGCACAAAAACTCCCTTCCCAAACAACAAACAAGTGATGACACTGAGCAGCCAGGAGGGCTGAAGAAGTGACTGGCACCATCCTTGGCTTCTTGCTCTGCACACCTGGAACCCGACGGCAGGGGCTGTGACACCCATCCACCAGGAGTTAATGCAGCCGAGACAGCAGCACTGTAATTGATGGTGTGTTGCTGTGTAAGTCGTCCACAAACCCTACGTGCTCAGAACACCTGCATCCCTCATGCTTCTCTTGTCAGCCCTCATCTCCTTGCTGTTGTGCTTCGTATACCCTCCCATCCTCCAGTCTACAGCTAAGTGTTTTAGTGCTTAAAATCCCAGCTGCTCCCAGGGCTGCTGAAAGGGGAATAAAGGGAGATGCTAGATAGAGAGTGGCTCTGAATTTTGGTGGTGTTTTCTCTCTGAAGATTTTGTGCAGGCTCTTCTCTTCTGTCTCAATCTGTCAAGGTCTTAGTTGTGGTAGAAAATTTTGCAAGAGGATTATAGAAATTTCTCACTTCTGGCAGACAGACAGCTAGAGGAATGAGAGTCAGAGGAATGGACCAGACCTCAAATGCTCCCAGAGGTGAGCTCAGCTGTAGCTTGAGCTGTGTTTTATAGCCTAGAGGTCCCAGTCTGCAAATATCATGGGTTGTTGTTGGTTTTTTTCCTATGCTTGAAACTTCGGAGAATTTCTACAAGGCATATGAAGTCTTGCTTATCTCCTTTATGTTGTGTTATCCTGAGCTTTTCTAGGTGGGTCCTTCTCAATTTTTCATTGCCTTTTTCTATTAGCCAGATGCTGTTGCTAGCGAGGGGTGTAAGGAGTCTCTTTCTACTGCTTCTCAAGAAAGGGATGGAGATTTTTCGCAGTTTCCAAGCTGCTTTAGCAAAGCTTCTCAGGTTGTCAGACTTACAAAGCACAGCTGGGCTGGATGCAGTAGGAGATCTGTCTGACAGTGGTTGTTTCAGAGATCACATGGTGGGAGTCTCCAAGATGCTGGTGGGCAGTCAGCAGGGACAGGCTTCCCAGAGCTTTACTGTGCATAATCTGCTAGGAGATAAAAAATTGACATCCAGAATGGGGTATACTTTACTGAGATGCAAAGAGGAGACAATCTCTGCTATGACTGTGTTTACGTGCTGGAGGGAAAGTACTGCAGCACTGTGAAGAAAGCATCTGGGTTCTCCTTGGCTTGAACTCTGTCTTGTGTGTAGGCATATTTCTCTCTCTGTGTGTTGCCTAGCTGGGAGGAATCAATAACACTGTAAAAACAGGATTTCTAGGGTGTGACTGTGTTTTGTCTGGCAAAAGATGTCAAAGGCAGCTCTTCTACTCTTAAGGCATTCAGGGGAATCTCTGTTAAACGCCAGCGTAAAGGCACTGGTAATAGATGGCTTGTCTCGTCGTATTCTCTGCTCTCAGCTCTTAGTGATGCATCTCCACTCAGCCAGGGGGCATTTAGGAGCTGTGCACTGGAGCAACCTGCTCAAGGCCAAGCTATGAGTTGGTGTTGCAGCAGATGTAAGACCAGGAGGCAAACGATTTGCTCGTCCTTTCCTTTTCTTGCTTTGCTGTTCATTTCAAGGCAGAGGGAGAATGGGTTTGGAGGCAAGGAGGGCAGTAAAGGATCGTTCTTTGCTAGTGTGCGCTGAGAAATCCCTAAGCCCAAAGGAGCTTGTCCCTACACTGTTCCTGTTCCTTGGAACTCCTCTCAAAGGAAGCAGCTGTCCACCAGAGTTGTTTTGGACGTGTGTCCAAGGTGATTTGGCCTTGAGGAAGGCATATTGTTTCCTGTCCTGAATATAATCAAGATCAGCCCTGACAAAGCCAAATGAGGTGTAATTAAGAACAGAATGCTCTCTGAGTAAAAAGACAGAGAAATCCTCTTGATTTCTGACAAGTTTGTGGAAAGCTGGCTCCCTGATCCCCAGGCTGTTCTGACTGGAGTCCCTCTGCATTCATGAGCTCCTGCTGTGCCTGTGTCACATGAACATCAGGCAGGAAGGTCAGTGAGCAGTTACGCTCTGCCCATGTGCCCTGACATACAGGTGTGCTGTCTCATAGTGCAAAAATGCACATTTGGCTGGCTCCAAACTGAATCACCTGGGTCCAGAGGCAGTGGTCCATAATGATGCATGGTCTGCTTGGCTGATGCTCTGAACATTGCTGCCACCTGCAAAATCTACCCTGATGTGTTGTGGGAGGGGATGCTCAGCACTGAGAGCCTCCAACAGTAAAACAGTGCGGGTCTATGCCCACTGACCTGGGAAGAGAGGCAAAATGCTACTGAGGGAGATAAAGGCTTGCTTTATACTGAGATTTATGTTTAGGAGGTAAATTATAGAAGCTAGTGGTTAAGGCATTAGTTGGCCACTTGCAAGGCTCATGGTGAATTCTTAGCTCAGTAACTCAGGGCTTTGTGTCTGACAGGGATCATTTGCTTCCCTCCCCTGCTCTCAGTTCCATAAAATGGGCGTCATAGTTCTGCTCGTCTCGCCCAAGTGTTTCAGCGGTATGACTGAGCTGTGTAGATGCTGTTGGGATGAAAGCTCTGTCAGAAGTTAAGATAGAAGTTCAGGTGTTTTCCTCTCTAGGTGATCTCCCCAGGCCTGGTTTTGGGAAGGGGCTTGCTGACAAGGAGCTGACTCAGGACTTTCTTTCTTTTATTCTGCTCTTGTCCACAAGGGTTTTTAATGTCATTTGTTGTGGGCTTAATCACTGGAAACCCTGCAGTGCATGATAAGACATGGGGGAGGGGGAGGGGGGGGGATTAAAAAACAAAAGGACTAAAATCTAAAGAGTTCATCCACTGTGTGCTCTGGAGTATCTACTCTAACTGAAGCCTCTGGGAGAAGCTGCATATATCTCTGTTTAGTGCTGACAGGGAGAACATCTGTGTCTCTGTTAGAGGGCTGAGCAGCCATGTTCCTGGACCTTGAGCAGCACTTAGGCGTCAGCTTCTTCAGACCGCTGCCTGGAGGGAACGTACCCTTGAAGATATGGCATGAAGAGCTGGAAGCTTGAACTGCAAAACCTAGATCTTAGGTAACAAAGTGTGTTTGATGGGGTTAAATTTCCTGGGAAACAGTGACAAGGGTTTCTTTGATTTCTTTGGTTTCTTTTGAAAATATTCTAGACATTGTGGACTGGGCATGAGCGTGTCATGTGGCTGGATGTGGACAGCTGCATGTCCTTTCGCCTTTCACCAGCTCGTCTGGGGAACCTGTAGTCTGCCAGGGATGCCATTTGTAGCTCATCCACAAGCATTCAGAGATTTCCTTCAAGTTAGTGGTATGAATTGCTCAAGAACTGATGATGAGCGGTGGCAAGGGGAAAGGACGGCATGGGAATAGGTCTGGGAGGAGAACCATCTCCTGGGGAGCAGTCACCAAGATAAAAATCTCAGCGTGGCCTTTGCTGCACAGGACTAGTCCTTGGATGGGTCCTACCTCAACAGCATCTGAGGACTTTCAGTTGGCAGAGCAGGCTGAATTGGCTTTCAGGGGAAGCTACTTTGCCTAACTCTTTGAAGGCTGGAGAACTTGCAGAGGTTCATCATCTGGTTTCAGAGGTTCTCATCATCTAACTAAACTCCTGTCTTAACAAGGGATTAATGTGTTGTCTGCCTGGCTTTTAATGGATGATGGGTGAGTGGAAAATGATGGATTTGACCACGTAACAAAACTTGATGTTCATCTTAGTGAAGCAGATATTAAAATACTTCAGCAAAAAAAGAATCTCTGTACGCTTCAAAAGCCTGAAATGGCTGAGGGGCTGATGAGATGTAACAATAGGAATAAGGAGAACGTTTATTAGCAATATCCCAGGAACTCCGAGTAGCTGAATAACTCATAAGTCTTTCATGAGTTTTACAAAAAATGAGGGATGAAATCCTAAATGCTGTAGATATATATGCATGTAGATAGATGTAGGTACATTTCTTTTGCATGAGAATGTCATGCTAAGTCTATCACTTGAAATTAAGGACCTATCTGGATATGGTTTGTATTTCTACAGTCTGAGAATCTATTGAACATTTTGTCTCAGAATATTGTGATCTCCCTTGATAGAAGGAATGGGAAGGAAAAAATTTTTAAATTTTAAACAAAAGATTTGACTGTGAAATTCTTACTCCAAAGCAAAAATTGAATAAATAAGGTAAACAAGATTGCACTCCAATTTATTGTGGAACCTCTGCAATTTCAGCCTGCAATAAATAATCTGATTTGTGCTCCTTATTTCCTGCTGATGGCCCAGTAAAATGTCTCCAGGAAACCAGATCTGCCATTCCCCCAAAGAGGGGGAGACGAGGGGAGAGCAGCTGGAGGATGTGTGTCTGCGTTTCCTTGTATCTCCATTTTTCTTTCACAGTCTGACTGTAGCAGGGTCTGAGTCAGATCTCACTGCTCAGAGCTCAGTACTGCCAATGATTTGGGACCTACAGCCTCGGGCAGCCACGCTGTGCCCAGGAAGGCTGAGACCATTTTGTGTTGTGTGACCTATGCTCTGTGATGCTAAAAGCATCAGACAATAGATAGAGCCCACTCTCCTCAAAAAGTCCACCTGGAAGGCTCAGAAAGAGATGAGAGGCAGCTGAGCACCATAGAACAACCTAATGGAAACAGCAGGTTGCAGATTTAGTGGAGAAGGTATGTTGAGGAAAGGAGGTAATTTGGAGATTTGCAGGCTTAGAAGAAAGTTGTCATGTCTTATTCCAAGGAGCTGTATGTCTTCCCCTGCTGGGAATCTAATCCTCCTTGATCTTCAGAGCTTTGCCCACGATTCCAGAAGTGTGTCAGCCTCCAGTGCCAGCTGGTTAGCAGTGTGTGGGGCCAGGAGGTCAAAACTCAGAATGAGATACGATGTGGCAGCAAATCCTTTCTGAGTAGGGAAGGAGAGAGGAATATGCTAGAGGCTTCCTTTGCCTTGTGTCCAGAGATGCTGTGCCTCTAGTTGGAAAGATCTGAGGATCTGTTCAAGTGATCCTCGTTCCTTTCCCCAGCCTCCATTTTAGCATACCGCTTTAGTGCCTGTTCCCTCCATAAAGTGCCTCCAGACCCATTCATCGTCACAGACTGTAAAATACACTGAAGTTCAGTAGGATTGGGATGTTATGCCCGTTTCTTCTGTAGGCTCCCTTTTCCTCTGTGCTTGGAGTCAGGTTCTCCACTCACTCTATGGAGTACTGAGAGCAGACTGCACTGTGAGAGCACTGGAGGGTAAGAAAACACCCGGTATCCTCCTGCTGTGAACCTGTTTCAGCAGATCTGGTTAGGAGGGTGGAGGTAGTTTGCAGTATCCTTGGCCAAACCTCTGGGAAGCTCACAGCTGAAGAAACTTGGCTTTGAGTGAGGTGGCTGTGGCTTTCCATGCAGGCATATAGCCAGATGCTGCACTGACCCTGCCGAGAGATGGGATGGCACTCACAGCAGCCTGAGAGCTGCCGTGAAATCCTGATGTCGCTGGAACTGACCTCTCTTCCCTGGTGCTGTGCTTTGCCCATCAGCGCTACATGCAGTTATGAAGGCAGCCAGGTATGTATGGGGGAAACAAACCTGCTTTATTCCTCTCTAATATCTTTTTATTGGCCTGTCCAGAGAAGCCATCAGACAGACAGAAAGGCTTTTTGTCTCGGTGCTGTTCTGTCCCACATCCCTTCTGCCCAGCACAAACTGCCTTCCACGCAGGGTGCAGGTTGGCTGGAAATGAGGCTTCAGTTGCGTCACTAGGTGGAGCTCACAGAATGTGAAACACTTGGCTTAGAAGATCTAAAAGCATTAGTTCTGAATAAGCTGCTCCTGGAGCTGGTCTGGGAGCGGTGGCAAAAGAATGTGTGGGGAAAGATGTAATGTGAAGAGAGTGGAGCAGAGCTCAGGGATGGGGGTACTAGTGAACGGGGTGCTAGGAGCATGCAGCTGAAAGCTGTCTCCTTGCTCCGAAGGTTTCAGCTGCAGTGCGGTGAGGCACATTTGTTCTGTGAGGATCTGCTGCGCTCCAGATCTGTGGCTAGTTTGGGCACCTGTGAAGATGTGGCTGGTAAGGGAACTACCACAGGACAGTGGCATCTTATGGAGCACAGGTATATGTGGGCACGCTGTCTCTGCAGGCACATAACGTGTTTCAGCCTTTCTCACACCCTAGGCGAGCTGTCACACTGTCTTCACCCTTTCTGTTTGAGGGAGGTGTCCAGGCTGATTTCTTTGTGTTCACTTTCCATAATTGCCACACTAACCAATCTTACTAGGCAGGCAGGAAGGAAATTTTAAATTCAGTTTCTTTCAGCATCAACATTAGAATCAATCAAGGAACTGATTGTTTGCCAAATCAAAGAAATGGAGCAGAAATGACAGCTGTAACTAAGCAACCTAGCCTGACTAGTGAGTGGTATGGAAAATGAAATCAGTGAAACATTTTGGTAACTGATTTCAGGTAACAAATCTGGTAGGTACAAAACTCACCCTCTCTCCAGAGATACTTTGCAAAAGAAGGAACTGAAACTCATTGATAAACTTGGTGGATTTTGTTGTTGTTGTGATTTACATGGTTATTCAGCTCTTGGGGGCAGGTATCATCAGGGGTCTGTTTTCTGTGATTGTACTGCACAGAGCGCGTGGGGTGCCCTCTGGCACTTGTGCATGTAACTGAATTCAAACAAATGAAAGTGGGCAATGGTCAGATTAAAAATACTTTACAAAATAGGTTGTAAATACTCAACACCAGACTCCTGTTGGGCCTTATGTGTTACGGGTTAGTGTAAGGCAATTGCATCATGACAAATGTTTATCAAAAAACTGTCAGCCTTTATTAGTGGATAGGTATGGCCACATTATCAGCGCAGTTCCAGTACACATAGTGATGAAATGCTGATGAGAGCAGCACCGGGGCAAACGTGCCAAAGCTTGGCATCCTCACGGACTCCACGTGCAACCAGCCCGTTCCTGGGACTCAGGCCTGGAACTGGCTTCACGTTTAGATGCCACTGGCTTTTCAGGGCACACAAATCACGAGGGAAAACTCTTGGGCCAAAACCATTTCTGCCATGGCTGAACTGGCTGAAGCAGAATCACGCCGAGGGTAGAGTTGTTCTCTTCTGCTATTTCTCAGCACCCGTGGGGCTTTAAAGCCAGAGAGGAAGAGGTGGTGTCTCTTACTGGCCTCATACCTCCTTGATGTTGGAGTCCTTCTTAAGCCTTGGGCATTAGCATCCTTCCTCCGCAGCCAGGCAATGACAGCAGCAGCGTGTAGTGGCTGTAGTATCAGTCTGCAGTTTCTTAATAGCACAAAATAATGACTAGCTCTGTTACCATATCACTGACACAGAGCATTACTAATTATGATGATTAATAGGTTTAATTTACTTAGAAAGAATAATGTGCAGTAATTCTATTGTCAAAGCTGAAAATCTGGAGTTCCAGCTTTGGATCCTGTCAGCACTGTTGTTACAAACCCTTTTGTGTTGGAGAAAAGTCATTGAGAGCTGTTACTTCCCACATGTTTTAGAACACAAGCTGCTTTGGGAATTTTCCCATCCACTAACAGGGCTGCTTTGCCACCGAAAAGGCGGCTAGGAGAAATTCTGCCTTCCTTTTTCTTTCACAGGCTTAAATTTTTCTTTAATGACGCTTTTGTAAACAGTAAGAAATATTACCCCCTGTGTGGAAGTAAAGGGGTCTGCTTGTGTTTTGCAGTGGCTGAAGAGAGAGGGCTCTTGGTGGTAAAGAATCTGAATGGCATTATTTCATTGGAGGCTGCAGGCGGGACAGGCTCTGTAGTGCTGTTTTCTAGCTGCTAGGCTGACTGGCACTGTCTTTCTCCTAGACCTGACGGAGCAGCGTTGGCAGACCTTGCCTACCTCAGGGTAGTTCCGTGCTAATCTTGTCAACGTGCTGCTTGAAAAAATCACTGCAGTTATTTGTAGTGTCAAAGCCTTCAAAGATCAGAGCCCCAGCTGAGCTGATGCAAAAGTGATATAGCCCGGTAGGTCCCATATCTCTAGGACAGCCTGGCTGCTTCTCCAATTTTTTCCCACTTCCCAAGTCTGGCTGTGACTTCCCTGTACCAGACAGTTTCTTAGATCAGCAAGATCACTGCTGAGCTCTGTCAGCACGGCGCAAGAGGTCAGGTACAATGCACTGTTCTCTGTGATTCAGGAATCTTTATGGCTTTAATTGTTGATTTAATTATCTCTTCCTGTGAGCAAGAAACATTTCACAGAGGTAAATTTTTTTTTTAAAAAAAACCATTTCCTCTCGCAGCTGGCGTTCTGAGATCTAGCAACTCTGTGCTCGCAGCAGCTATAAATAAAGCACACTTAAGCCCTAGTGCCTATTATGATTCTGGTGAGTCACCCAGTTGACACAGCTGTATCTCTGCCTCTTCCCGTTAGGTATCCAATAGCACATTCTGCTGTGATCTGTGCTCATGTCAGTGCTTTGCATGTGAGTCCGGGTCTGGCAACTAAATAACTCACGTTCCCATAGCACTGTCTGTGAATGCCTAGTGCTGCAGAAGCATTAACAAATGAAACACTCTGTGCCTGAGGGGAAACTGAGGCAGGGAAAGGCCACACAAGGCCTCCTGGTAGATTGTTGGCAGGCAGGAATAGCAGGATGTAGCTGTGTCCCCTTAGCTGCTGAATGCAGCTCTCTGACTTAAACCTGCTCTAATCTGTGCTGTGTGTGGCACGGGTGTTCAACCTTCCTTCCACAAATCTGTAACGCTGCTGCCCAGCCCAGCTGCCCTTTACTATTGATGCACGTTGGGGTCACAGTTGCTTCCTCATGATCACTGATCGGAAGCTGGTATTTCTCAAGTACACTAAGGGAAGGAAATCTGAATGATTTACAATATTTGGCAAGGAGTTGTCATAAATCTTTTTTTTTTTTTTTTTTTTTTTTTTTTTTTTTTTNTTTTTGTTTTTCCCCAGATCTCATTGAAGTCCACACTTGGATTTTTCTGGCTTCAGCAGGAGTTGTATGAAGCTATTACATTGCCAGCCACTGGTGTGGTGAGCTGCTGAGTGCCTGTAAATAGGATACATTGCTCGCTGCTTCTCGCCCTTATCAACAGACCAGAATCACAGGCTTATTGAGGTGGAGGCCGCATGTCACTAATGAGCAAAAAGGTGTCTGATGTACTCTGCAAGGCACATGGAAAGTCAGTTCCTTTGTTGCAAAGTCCTTGTAGAAGGAAAGGATATTGCTCCAGTCATGAATATCCTAGGAACTGTGACCTGGGCAGCCTGCCCTGTCCTCGCTGAGATGTTCAGATCCAGTGTTGTGCTGCTGGGGTACCCAGCAAGAGTGTTTGCTCTCTGCAAAACTTTTGCTGCGTGCCCTCTTCCGCACCAGCCTGCGTTGCACACTGCTGGGTTTGCATACCTAATGAGCTGTCAGTTTGCCAGTAAGCTTGTTTCATTCTCCAGCTGCCTCTTCAGCTGCTTGCTCTAGCCATAAAAAGGGAGTTTGAAACCACCCACAGGCCACTGTGACAGGGAGCTCTATTTTCCATCCTTGCTTTGGAGCAAGCTCTTTGCTACTAGTGTGTGCAGTGGAGGAGGCAGGGTGCAAGATCCTCACTGCACCTTGTGCTTAGCCCACAGTTTTACATGATTTATCCCATTATGGCCCCTTCTTTCCCTGGTAACCCCGTGTCAGAGAAGTCTGACCTAGCCAGCAAAGCCTGCCACTGACTGTTGTCCTCTGCTTTCTTTCCAAGGGTTTATCCGTCACAGTGCCCAGCTGTAGCCTCCACTCCTGGTAAGGGAATGGGGCTGAGTGAGCTGGCGGAGCACTGGAATAGAGAGAGCAGGTATGTACACTTCAGGAAGTGACCAGTGAGACAGGGGACAGCTACTGTGTCTCCCTTCTCATTTGCAAAATAGAGCATGCCTTCTTTCCTCCCTATTTTTAGTCCATTCTTATATAAAGTCTCTGAGGTGTTGATATTAGAATTAACACACGGTGCAGAGGGGCCTAATTTCATTTGGTATCTTTAGCAATGCTGCAGTAGCCAAGGGGGTATTTTGTAGCAGAGAAGAGGATGATGCTGAAGTTTATGTACTCCCTTACTGACCCAGCTCTTATTTACATCTCTATTGAATCCATTTCCCCTGGAAATCTTCAGTATCCATTTCCTCTTGCTCCACTGAAACAGTTAATAGATAACGTCCCTGTTTGTAGTCCTGCCAGGAGTTTTTTAATTACCTGTATGCTTTTATTGCATAATGGCAATGTTTGCTTTGTTGGACTATTGGCATCTTTGCAGGAAGCAAACAAACCTGCTGACATCCATCAGGTTGACTAATTACAGACAGTTTGTTTACTTTACTTTTTTTTAGTTTTCCTGGTCAATACTGGCACTATTGCTGCAGCCTGGGCTCTGAGCCTGGCCAATCAGCCAGCCAGTGCTTACCCTGTTGGTTGCACTGAGGCAGACTGAGCATCTATTCTGTGGAACCTTCTGAGTTAAACATCTGTTCTGTGCCTCGCCAATTGTAGGAGGCTGCATGCACTGACCCAGCTCCTGCCTTTCAGGCCTATATTTAGGGAAAAAAAAAAAAAAAAAGAAAAAGAACTCCAGTTTATTCCCCTTCGTATCATTACCCTTATGTTCTCAATTATACTTGTCCAAATAAGATGTGAAATGCTACCTAGGACAGGGAATCATTTTGCACTGTATCTAGCAATATGGTACAGTGCAAAATGGGAGCATCCTAACCCAAGGTATGGAACAATGACAGACAATGTCACTCTCACAATGTCACTCTCTCTGCCTTTCAATTATTGCAGAGTTTTGCTGAGGAATTGGAACAGCCAGCCATCAGCAGTGAAGTAGTTCCGTGGCAGACCACACACAATCTCAGGACTGGAATAAATCTGACATTGTTGTGGCAGAAGCAGCACACTGCGGGTAAGCCCTCCTTTCACTGCTTGTTTATACAGGTGCTGCAGCCTGCATGGTCACTGCTAGCCTATGGAGACCAGGAAAGGCAGAAAACTCTGTTGAGCAGAAGACAGTAGAAGTTTAAGAAAAGCAGGATGTTCTGATTCCTCTTCTGATGGGAGCAGAAGGGAAAAGAAGGGATCAGACATTAAACTAGATGTTTTCCATCAGGAACAGCAGAAACCTGTGTGTTCACAGGGACAGAAGCTATTCTGTCTGTGCTAGAATTGAACTGGCAGGGCTCTGGAATGTGCAAGGATTGTGTGGCTTGACCCTCATCAAGAGGGCTGCGTTAGGCAGCGGGGGGTGCATGCACTGCAGTTGCTGCTGAAGGAGTGAGGTGCGGTATAGCCCAGAGTGGTCATTTCCTGAAAAGAAAGGAAGGTGCAGTGAGCTCTAAAAGGAGGTGTGGAAGCTGAGCAAGGATAGCAAAGGAGCAGGATAATCCATGTAATGGCATTGCTTTAACCATCCAAAGCATGACAAGTCCAAATGCAGGTCATATGAGTGGAAATCACTACAAATGGGGCAGCCATAGGAGAGCAGAGGAAGAGCCATAGGTTCCCCACTCGGTGCCTGTCACCTTTCCTCCCCACAGTGAGGGCCTGTGGGAGTGGAACAGGGCCGGATGTGCTGACATGCCATTGATCTGAAAACAGCTGTGTCTTGGAAAGTCAGAGCAAAGGTTTGTAATTGAATCCAGCAGGCACAGGAACCCAGCTTGGGGGCTGATTGGTATTCAGTTCTGGTGCAAAGTGCTTAAGAAAAAACTTATTAATTTCCCCTTCCACAAAAAGCAGGAGTGCGACAGTAATCACAGTATCAAGTCATAATAATAAAAAAAATTCCATTGAAAATAGCTGTTAAGACTCCGGAGGGTTCAGCAGGGGAAGATTGTATTAAGATAAAGTAGATTATAACACTGGCGGACATTAAAGGTTGTCATTGTATGGTAAATCACATCAGGAAGTCACAAAAGCTGCTCTTTACACAGTCAGGGATAGAATTCTCTGACATAGCACCTGATTTATTCTCTGCCCCCATTATACCATCCCCGGCAAACAGGTAGGTAGAAGGAGGAGAGGAGGAAGGGAGAGACTTGCCAGCCAGACTGGATTTGAGCTGTGGTTTTGGGGAAGGGGAGTGGGACCGTGCTAGGGCCAGCCACATTGGTCCCTTCCCCTTCTGAGGGGTGCTGGGACTCTGCATATTTACTGCAGTGCAGAGGTATGGACTGAAGCATTCCCCTTACCCCTTCTCTGCTGTGGAGAAGCAGCAGTGATCTGAGTCAGATGCATGTGGTTCGAGCACTGTACGACCCATGGGGGCCATCCTGCGCTCCCCTTGGTGGTGGAGGCTGCCAACTGGGCTTTCCCGCTGTTCAGACCATCTCACTGCCATGACGCACAGTCTGCCAGCAGTCCCCAGGCCCCAATATGTGCATATCCAGCCTGGAAGATACCCTGTCCCAATCCCTAGCTTCCCAAAAGTGTGCCCTGCACACCTACGTTTCTTTCAGCTGTCCAAACCTTTTGAAACTCTCCTTTAACTTAAATTGCCAAAATCTCTTTGCTCCTTGCTTAAAAATTACAACCCAGGATCAATGCAAAAACATACTTAAACCTTCTGGGCATTACCTGGTGGGACTTTGTACACTACGTATCTTGAGCAAAGCCCTTTCACTGCTGGAAGTGTGCATTTTGGTAAGCAGATAAGAAAAGGGCTACTGGCTCCCTCCTCCCTGGCCAGTGCTGTGTGTGTATCTTCCCAGGAGTACGACCCAGTTCTGTCACAGATATGGATTAAATTAATGCCTAAAACCAGCCCCCTTTCCATTTTGTAGCTGAGTGCTTTCAAACTCCTGCCTGCTGTAGTCCTGTGTCCTTGACAGACCTGCAGCTGAAAGGCGCTTTTTATTCTGCCCCAGATCTAATGGTAATGTTTTACCAGGTAGTCACAGCAGCAAGGGGTGTAAAAACCCTGGATGGACAGCGCTCTGCAAATGGCTTTGTCCCCCCACCCCACTGGTTTTCTTCTGTACAGGCACCACTGACACTCGCAAAAGAGTCTTTGCTAGCGCAGCTTGTGTTGCTTTTGCAGGTGGCTTAACTAAATTCGAAGTACTAAATTCCTCCCACTAGTCAGAGCAAGCATTGCACCCTCCAGAAGCCTGGGCGGGAGTTGGAGCCCTGTCCTTGTCTTGGCACACCGAAGGTGACCTGCTCTGCCTCCATCAGAGGTGTCCTGGAGAGCAAGCTGTTACCCTGTTAAATTCAGTGACTGCCAGCAAAAGTCTGTTAGAGTCTGCAGGCTGGTCCTCAGGTGAGGCCCAGCATGGCAAACTTAGCTTTTTTGTGTGTTGCATTTTCCTCCAAACACCATTTTTTTTTGTCCACAATTTTTTTTTTTCCCTGATCAGGCAAATATTGTTTTCAAAGTCCTCCTTGCAAATATTGCTTGGCTTGGAAAGCTGGATGGAAGAAGTGCAAAGAATGTGGGCATACAGGTCTTACACAAATTTCTCCTGCACCAATGTGCTTTTACAACTGAAACACATGCTTTTTTCCCCCTGTCTTTGACACCCTGATCTCTCTAGTTCCAACACACTGGTTTCATTAATGCTTCTGGGTTTTATGATACTGAGAAGTGAGGAAAAGTATAATACACTTTAAGCATAATAGTCTTGTGTTTATATGAATGTTAGCTTGCACAGAGTAAGCTAGTAAGGTGTTTCGCCAGCTAATAGGCACATTTAGGAACAATTTTGGGGTGTGAAAATATTTAAAAGGAATACTAATTTCAAGCTGAGAGTAATATGTTTGTGTGGAGAATAAGAAAGCCAGGACTGAGCAGGACAGAAACCAAACTGAGTTAATTTTGATTTTTCTGGTACAGTTGCGTTGCTGCAATTGTTAATGTATTTCAGATCTTTTGCCTGTCATGCTGCTTTATGAGCTCTCATGAGATGGAGGGAGAAGAGAAATAAGTAGCCGTATTTCTAAACAAAGTCAAGGGGAAAACATAAATAATAGAATGATAGCTTTGGCAGCAGCCAAAGAGCTGGAATGAGGATGGAATAGAAAGCTGCATTTTGTAAATAATCGCTATATTTTAACTGCATGATTTCACCTGATTTGCTAATGCCTGGTTTTCAAATGAGCAGCCTGGATTCATCCAGGTACTGAGCTCTTCTGAAAATACAGAGCCTGTTATGGTCACTGAGTCTGCGTGCACATTCTGCCAAAATCTAATCTCCCCTCCTGTTAGAAGCAGAAGGAAGTTAGGGAAAACTTGACTCTGAGTTTGTCCCTGATACTTCTTTCTCCAAATACTGAAGCAGGAGCATTTTGCTGATACAGAGCTTTTGAGAGGTAATCTGAAGTTGCATGCACAAGCACTCGGAGGAGTCAGTATGAACATTTACACACCTCTGTGCTCTTCAATTGAAACTGCTCTAACTGACTTAGTTGACCAACTGCAAAGGAATAGCTCCAGCCAGTGACTTTTTATCAGAATTTTATCCAGTGCAGATAAACGCAGCGAACAGCTCTGAATAATGACTATGCTTGCAGCAGTTCTGTTTTCTGTCATTGTAGAATCATTGCATATATTTATCCTGATACAACTCTGTGAAATGTGACAGTGCCAAGAAGTTGTATCTGGTTTGTACAAAGGAAGCTGAAGAGGTGACTTGATCACAGTCTTCAAGTACAAGGAAGAGATTTCTGATAACAGCAGGCTCATTAATCTAGTAGACAGCGGCCATAGTGAGATCCAGTGCCTGGAAGCTAAATAGTCTGGAGGGTATCTAGCCTTACTGGCTTGGTCTGAAATAAAATTTAAACAATGCAATTAAGTATTGGAACAGCTTGCCTAGGGTTATAGTGGAGGATCTGTTACTACAAGTGTGTGAATCGAGGCTGGGTGTCTTTGCAAAAAAAGGTAGAATAGCTTAGGTGGCAAGGCTTGGAGCGGCAGTGAGGTGGTCTGGGTCCTAGCTGCTCTGTTCTGCTAGCTGAACTGGTCTGAACTGGTCTGACTGGTCGCTCCTCATGTGAAAACCACTCCTCTAAGTCTGCAGCTGGTGAGACTCCTTCAGCACAGCTAGCAGGGTGCTACCAACCTCATTCTGGCTGTTCTGTGTAACTCTGTCAATGAGTGCTAGTGTCTGAAGCAACAGAGAAGCCCAGGACCAAGATCTTGGGGCAAGGAGAGAGAAGCTGTGAGCTGGAGCAGAGCAGCCAGAAGTGGTTGTTCTGGGAGCTCTGTCTGCTTCCTTGCCGTTAGGAAGCCAAGCAAACTGTCCCCTCTAGGTCATTTCTACCTGCTTCATGTAAACTGTTTTCCAAGCACTTTTATGAGCACTCTGTTTTGCTCCCTCAAGGGGATTTCTACATGATTTCCCCAGGGAATTTTCTCCGGATTTTGTGCCAGACATGCATTCCTCACACACTGGGAGATGTAACATACCCAGCCTGAAACTGCACGTACAGACAGACTCACGAGGCTCAGTGTTTGAGGCCTTCGTTCCATCATCTCCTGTTGTCAGGAGCCTAATGAGCTGTGTTATTAAATGGCTCTACACTGTTCCCCTGTGCTGGTGACAAACATGGCCAGCGGGCAGAGGAGCTAAACTGCCCAATTGTATTGATTTCTTCAGTGCTCACAAATTCTGGATTGCATTGCTGATGAGTTAGCATATTAGTGGCTGCCCGGAGCCTCTTTCCACCTAGGGAAGGCAAATGTGACCTGCAGAAGTTGATGCATCTTGCAAATTAAGGACTGGAAGGAGCTCAGCAGGTTTGTCTCAGGAGGGAATGTATCTTGCATATTTTGAACCCAGACTCGGGGTATTGTGTAGGTGGGGAGTTTCTCTCAAGAGACTTCCCTTGCTATTGTTCTGCCAGATTTGAAGCTGGGATATCACTATGATTTCTTCTGTGACAGGACATACAATCCCAAAGGGCAGGTTCCTGCTGTGTTAAATACTGCCACTTCCCCAGAGAAGTGGCAGTTAAACACTGCCACTTCCCCAGAGAGCCTGCAGTTGAGGTAGGTAGGGCAGACAGTGGGAAGTGGAGAAGCACAGGCATACATTTGTCCATGTTGTCTCACCTTGGCTGGCTGCAGGGTGGTTATTCCAGCTGTGTTGCTACACGTAATATTGTTAAGCCCCAGTTCATTACTTGCTCACATGTCTGTATGTCAGGGCTTGCTGTGAGGGAGGAAAGCCAAGGGTCCTGGTTGTAGGAACACTCGAGCATGTACCTGTTTATTGCAGCCCTCCTGCCATTATCCCATGAAAGGAACATGTCACGTCCTGCTCAGAGGGCAGAAGTCAGCTCTTGGAAACAGGAAAGCAAACTGGGAGAAAGTTTGCCTCATTGCTGAGCAGCAAGTTCTGAAAACTCCCATTCCTACTGCCTCAGAGAGAAGGAGATAGTGTCCACATAGTTATCCTTCCTAAGGGCAGTCTTGATTTAGGATTAAGGAACAGGAAATTGCAGTGGTAGGAGGCACAAGTAATGCAATTATGATGATATAAAACCAACAACAGGCACATCCTAAGTGACAGAATGAGGCTGGGCTGTGGCTGGAGTGTGGCAGAGCAGTGCCTGCCTTTCCGTGTGCCTCCCTTACCTCATAGTGGGGTGTGCTGTAGGGAGCAGGCGCACCAGCAAGGGGGTGACAGGGCTGGGAAGGAAATAAATGTACCTGCACTGAGTGCTGCCCCCGGGTATGGCTTGCTATTAATAACAGTAATAACATATGCCAGGATGCGGAAGAAGCATCTTTAGTAAAGTGCTGATCACTGCCACTATCTGGGGCAGAAACAAATTGAAAAAACAGTTTCATTGTTTTATAATACACAGTAATGTCATTTTTGTATTTTTTATTATTTGCCCATGTTTAAATTTTGTTTGTTTTCAGTAGTTCATGCTGGAGACTGGCAGGTGAGCTGTGGGGTGATACGAAGGTGAGTGCTCAGCAGCCCTAGCCAGCCATAACTGGAGCAGTCAGAGCAGAAAGGCTCCAGAAGCTAGCTGCTGTGTAGTCTTAGCTACTGAGACATGTCGCAATTGGCTTGTTCACTGCCCCAGATCTCCTGCAGATGGAACAATTTGGAATGCAGCCCAAATCCCACTGGAACAATTGGGGTACAGATGGCAAGAAAGCTGAAGGTGATTTCCTCCTCTTCTGCCGTACTAAATAGTAAAGGTGCAGAGAAGAACCTGCTGTATACAGAGGGAGAAGGGGCAGCGTAAGAGAGGTTTACAGAAAGTTGCTGGACCAAAGTCTCTGCTGAATGTGAGCTGCTTTCAAGTTCAGGGGATGTCCATCCATGGGATTAAAGCAAGGGTGGATGCTGGGCAGAGAATGTGAGCCTCAGCGCAGCATGCGGGCTGAGAAAGAGGTCACGTAAGCAGAGATCAGAGGTTGTTCTGAAAGAGTTAAGCTGGGCAATATCTAAGTACAGTAGCTTCAATAGCTTTCCTTTTATTAAGGAATGCATTTTTGCAATTCTCGCAAACTATGTTTGGCAAAGCCTCCTTAATACTGAATCATTTCTTTTTCCACAGAGAAAGAAGGCTCTGGTGTAGGTCATTATGGAGAGAGTGCAGTGTGCTTTTCTGCATTGATTGAAAGGGAGTGTTTCATGCTGTTCCCTGTTTCAGTGAGTTTCTCTAAAGGTGAGCACTCCCCAGTCCCAGAGGTTGTTCCCTTCAGGAACACTGCAGGATTCAGGCTGGTTTCCAGGGCCCTGGCCCACAGTGAGCTGAGGAGGTTGGTCAGAGCTGCAGGGATGCTCATACAACTCTGCTACTGCCATAGCTTACAAAAGGTGTCAGTGCCAGGATTAGAGAGGTCACAGTACAGCAGAGTTCTATGCCAGAGTCATTTATACATCCACTTTCTGTGAATAGGGTGCTTATGATCAGCCTGGGAATATAAAACTTCGGCCCCAGACAGAGAGCAGGCAGGGTTGAGCAGCTGCCATGTCAGCACAGCTAGCTAGTGACTAAGCATGTTGCAGTGCCCTTTGCTGTGGCACTTGTGCTTTACTCCTGCCAGTGGTGCTCCTAATAGCATATTACGTCTGTGAGATGGCAAAGAAAATGCCTAGCAACTTCCTGGGCTTTCAGCTGCTCATTCTCAAACAGTACCAGAGCTAGCTCTGCTTTTTCCTGCCATGCTGGGCACCCACACAGAACTGAAAGGATCCCCTTGCCCCCGTTATCCATGGGGTTGCATGGAAGCAGCAGGAAAAGACAAACAAGACAGAGTTTTTCCTTTTCTCCAGGGGCTGAGAAACAATGTTCTGTGTGTGCTTTTCTTTCTCTTTCTCTGATTTTTTCACTCTTTCTTTTAATAAGATGTACAAAGGAAGGAGGAAAAGCAAATTTAATTATAAAGCCGTATCTTCCTCCCTTCTCTGTCTTTCCGGACTGGGAAGTGCAATCATCTCCCCTTTGATGCAACAATGAATTCAGCAGCATGCATTGTGAAATTATTATTTATTTTAAATGAAAGGAAATTACTTTCAGTTCGGTGCCAGTTTCTAGCCCAGTGAGGAGAACAGCAAGTGGAGAAAATAAAGCAGCAGCACTTGAGGGGGCAGCAGCACGTACATGCATGCAGCTGGTGTAGGAGTCAGGGTGACTGTACTGATGGGGTGCATGTTACCTGGACATGTATCCCCTCTGGCTAGCACACAGATGTTATGAAAGCAGAGAAAGCAGTGTCTTGTGTGACCCTCTAGATCCCCCAGTATGTGCTAAGTTGCAGTGTTTGCCACCTAGCCCCTGTAAGTAATCCACTATATTGCACTGTAAGGCTCCAACTTGCAGTTGAATAAAGATAAGTGAAGACAAGCAAAGAAATATGTTCAAAGCCAGGCTGTGGATCAGTGCAAGAGTCAGGAATAGAATCCAGTATCCACATCCCAGCATAGTAGTAGGCTGCACATGCCTCAGATCTTTAAAAACAAGCTGAGAACACTGGATGTGCTCTCTGGGACAGGAGTGGTCTCTTCTGTACGTCTTTGCACCCTGCGTAGCACAGAGGAGTCTTGGCTCACTCTCTGCTGCTGCTGCTGCTGCCGCAGTGTGAGTAGCAATAATTCACCAAACCAGAACCATTCTTGTTTGTCAGAACATCCCATTTCAGGGCAAGCATGGGTCTGAGGGAAGCATAATTGTCAATGTTGTGTTTCTCTTGACTCATCATTTCATTTTTCTGGTTATGAGCCAGACATCTCCCTGTCCTTGCTGTGCACTGTTATGAGGAAGGACAAGGCCATCCAGGCTTCAGTGCCTCTGTCTTATTCTATTTCTCAGAGCTGTGAGCAGCCTGGGACTTTATGTAAGGCCTTAATGAGGCCCAAGCAAAGGTTGACTTAAAAAATAAAAAATTCCTTTATGATCTGTGCTACAGATGGAGCAACAAATGGATAATAAAAGGGCTGGAGACTGAAGGCAAATCCTCCCCTTAGATTAAGGGGAATTAAGTCCTTTGGGGGATGTGTAATGTATGAGGCTTCATTATTCTTCTTGGGGAAAGCAGCTTATGATCCCTTGGTCAGAGAGATAAAAGGATCATAAACTCAAATGGCTCCACATAGTCCGTGTGACTCAGACAGCACCAGAGAATCTGCTGGAGGTAAGCTAGGTACAGCCTGCCTTGTGCTGTAAAAGCAGTTCCAGTGACACTGGAATTCATATTGTCCCCATATTTTCATATCTCCTCAGGGCAACTGGATACATGCTGTCTGCATGGATGTCTGAACTGGGGAGAGAGTCTTCTAGAGGCAAGTCAAGGACCCTAGAGGAGACAAGTATTGGAAAAAAAAATGGGTAAGAACATCTGTAATGGCTCCTTCATAGTCCCAGGTATTTGCTCTTCTGCAGTCCAAGTGTTCCTACCCTCAGCCTCCTGTGCAGTTCTTCCTGCTGCCCCAGTTCATGCCTACCTCTGCTTTCCTCCCACACTCCCATCTCTCTCGCACCTACTCCTGCCTGAGCCTTGTCCACCTTGTGATGCCCAAATGTATTTGTTGTCCTTACTCCCAACTCCTGAATCCTGTTGTTCCTTTGATTTTTTTTTTTTTTCACCAGATTTTCACCTGATTCAGTGTTCCGAGAGGTTCCAGCACATCTCCTATTTCTCATCAGCTTTGGGAGCACTTACTTAATCTATAATCAGCATGACTCAAAACAACATTGATGTTTGTCTCTGGAGCAAAAAGAAATAATGGGCTTTGTTCTGCTGCTTCTTATTCAAAGGTAAATTGCTTTGCTTTTCTCTAAGAGCACATACTCACTTCTTTTCTCTACCTGTCTCCCTAGTGTCTAACACATTTGGGAGAAATCGTGTTCCCTGGTTTTCTTGTGGATTTGAGGGATGGAGATAAGCTCTTTTACTGGAGAACTTGACATATCTCCTTTTGTGGAGGTGTAGATCAAAGGAAGACAATGCACACTCTTGTACCGATCATATCACCGCGCAGGGGAGTGTGCATCTCTGTGCATCACTGAGTTTACTTTCCACATTCCTACCATGCTGATGGATTCCACACACAGTTGTAGCTGTTTGCTCGCCTGTCCTTTGCATGTGCCAAGCTGTTTACAGGGCCTTGGGTAGGTAGCTGGCACATTACTGTGATTTCATACATGCATATATCCTTGTTGGTCTCAGGGTAGGTATATCTGTGTGCCTGCACTTCGGGGGAACAGTTTGGCTCCTGCTGAGGAGTCAGCTTTAGGTTGGAATACAAACTCCAAAGCCATATAGTGGAACACTGCAGCTTGCTTTGCTTTTCTTTAAGTATGGGACATCATTCTCCTCTGCAGTAGAGTTGGGGCTGATTCCCTCTGCCAGTGGCAGCTCCCTGACAATAAAATGCCCTTGTCATCAACACCACCCAGTTGTCATACCTGGGAACGATTAATACCTACCACGTGTCTCTGTAGCTAGCAAATCGAAAGCAACTTCTGATTGCTGCTGGTATGGCTGACACCAGAGCACCCTGCCCAGCTGTGTGAAACATTGTAATTTGTGGCTTTAAAGCAGGTCCACCTGAGTCACTGCAAAGACCACAAATATTTTTTGGTGTCTGTAATCTTGTTTTACTTCTTTGACTCTGAAGTTTTGAGAAACCCCAGGCGGATTTTCTGCTCTTGGCTCACTCTCTCTGTCTCCTTTTTCCTTTGTTTCTGTTTCTGCCTCTGCAAAGATGTCACCATGATGAAGCTCTTGATAGATTCCTGGGTGCCTCCCACCCGATGGTGATGGATTGCTGCTCTGTGCTGCACGCTCCAGCTGTCTCTGTGGTTCAGTCTGCTGGACTGACAGAGCCCATAAATCACTCTGGAAGGCAAACTGCTCTGAGAGCTCTGTCCCCATCTGTGATGTGCTGGTGGGATGTAGCCTCATACACACCATGTGCATGTGGGCAGTAGCTGAATCTCAGATCTTAGATCTGACTGGCAGGTGCTTACATGCCCCTCTTTGGGGCTGAGGAGGCTGCGTTAGAAGGGCTGGGAACATTTCATCTCTCCCGTTGCTGTTTCCCTTCTCTGCATACACAGTCCTTCACAGAATTAGAAAAGGAAGGAGCTATGACCTGAATAACTTGGAGGGGAGAATTGAGACAGTGGATGATAAGGGGCAGGGGTCTTGTACAGTGCAGGCAGCTTCAGAGCCTCCTCACCAGCAGGGCCAGAGGATGTGGATAGAAAGCAGGAAGAGTTTGGATAGGGCTGCTATCTTTTGGTTAGTCCCCACTAGCCATTTTTGGAGTGGAACTGAGGGGGCTGAAGTGCACAGTGAGTGAAGAGCCTTGGGAGACAAAAAGGGGAATCTCAGCAAGGCAAGCAGGAAAAGCTTCATGTTAGGCTATCCTGGGATGCAAGAGGTGCTTGTTCTTTGCAGGTGTCCAAGAATTTGCCAAAGTTGTCCTTGAGAGCCTGTGCAGCAGTAGTACTCCATCCTCTCAATGCACATGCCCCCCCTGTCCAACATGGACGTAGCACGAATGCCATCAATCACACCTGCAAAGCATCCAGACCTCTTCCTTGCAAATGTTGCAGTTGCTTCAAGGAAATTCCCCAGTTTGTTCACATCTAGGTGTCACCAGGGCGATGACTGCCCCACAAATCTCAGTGACCAAAGCTGTACCTTTGTGAATCTCTAGAGTGGTTCCCAACAGCTGGGGGCCGCCGTTTTCCACAGGGTGGCAGCAACATGCTTCCATTTTCCTTGTTTGCTTGCTGAGTGATCCCACTTGGCTGCTTCACTGTCAAGGTTCTGGCTAGGATTAAACCTGAAAAGAGAGATGTTTCTAGGAAGGAGAGGGTAAAATTTGCATTTACTCCTCACAGACAGCAAGCATCCACAGATGAAGCATTCTGACATTGTTAAGAGACAGCAGGCAGAGCTGTATGCAGGATGTGCCTGCTTCTTTCCATTGCAGCATGAACCTGCCTTCCAGATTAACCCCACTGTTTTGTTCCCTCCACCTCAGCAAATCCTCAGGGTGGAGGAGGAGAGATTTTGTTTCTCAGAAGCTGAAACTCTGAAATGACGGATGAAATTTTTATTATGATGATTTTTATTTTTATGTCTGGGCTTGAAATGATGGTGAAAATTCTCAACAAAAATACCTCATGAATATTCAATTACAGTGCCAGCAACGCTTTGCAGTCATGGATTATTTATACACGAAATAACCAAAGCTTCATAAATAATAAAATAGCAGCAATCTCTGCTGTGTTTTATGTTCCCCATAGCCAGCACGGAGGCGGCGAGGATGTGTCTTTGTAGCACATTTACATGCTGTGTCAGCCCCTTGCAGGCTTGGAGCAGAGGGGAGGGCAGAGGCAGCAGAACAAAGTGCAGATGAAGGCACTAGAGATGTGGATGTGCACAGCACAATGTGTGCACAAGGGAATGTTTCGTTTGCTTCTGTGCTGGTGGGTGCACCTGGCTGCAGAGGACTTCTCACACAGCATGAGGCACATGTGGTTTTGAGGGCAGAGGTGGGAGAACACACAGAGGGGTTGCAGCGAGGGGGGGAACTTACAGCCAGGATGTGTTGCTTGTGAGCAAGGAGATTGAGCACTTGGCTGCCTTTGGCTTGGTGTAGCTTGAAAGCAGCTGTCTGTATGCCCACAAACTTAAGGGATGTCCCATAACAGACTGCAGTAGTACCAAGGCATCAGTTGTTTAAGAAATGAAGCCTTCGGTTCTCAGACTTTGCCCTAACAAAGGTGGCTTTGCTTGGTGGCTTCAAATCATCCAAAAAGCCCCACGCTGGCAAAGCTTATGGTCCCTTCCTGGGAGAGGCTCAGGTTGGCCTAAGTAGGCATGGGTGAAGGAACAGAGCAGGCTGCCTCTCTGGCCAGAGCAGCACCCACCTGAAGTCCCCTCTTGCCTTTAAGTGTGCTTTAATGCCCAACACAAATCTGTCTCACTCCCATTTTCCAGCTGGAAGACTGGCCCAAGGTATGCAACTTGTTATACAAGTGACCCAGGGAAAGGAGCGTGATTCTAGGGAGCTCCCCTCCTCCAGCCTAACCCTACTGTTTAATCAATAATAAAACAGGATGAGGCTTAATAGCTGCTTTCCTTAACAGCAGACAGCAGCGTGAGCACCTGATCTTTGCCGACTGCACTGCTTTTAGGAGAAAGGCTCTTCTGCCCAGATGCCTTTGTTGGGTATTCAGCAATGAATTAATCCTGTGGAGATGAACACAGAAAACAAAACCCTCCATTGTCCGTAGTTTTCCCTCCTTTCCTGAAGGTTTATGCTGATGTCCCTCTCTTTACCACTCCCACTGGGAAGCACTAAATGCCAAATCACTAAAAGTGTCACTGGTTGCTCTGAGGAATGATTCATCACTCCAGTTTGGTGGCAGCACATTTATCCCCCCCACGAGCCCACCGACAAGAGAAAAGAGATAAATGGCTGTCATCTCTTTTTATGGAACATATAATCAGGTGGTAACATGGAGAGTTGCCTCAGCTCAAAGTCATTCGGGATGAATTATTCATTCATTTAGAAAGTGTTAAAAAGAAAGGAGAAGCTTCTTCCTGATGCAGTCAGTATCTCTTCCTTGCGTTGCTGCGGTTGGGGATTGCTTGAGGAGTCCTCCTGTTGTGATGCACATTGTGAAGCATGGAAGGTTCTGACCTGCTCCCGGGGAAGAAGACCAATCTTCCTGTTCATGGCTCAGGAACAGGCTCAGATGTTTCTCAGCATCCTCCCGAGGGCTTGGCAAGGGGGCTCTGAGCACACCCAGTCCTTGCTGGGCTAGATCATCCCTGCCCCAACCCTGGATGGGCTCAAGGCCGGGCTCGATGGGCTCCTGGGCAGTTTGATCGAGTGAGCTGCTGGCTGGCAGCCCTGTCCACGGCAGGGGGGTTGGAACTAGGTGATCTCTGATGTCCTTTCCAACCCAAGCCATTCTATGATTCTATGGATCCTTGCACATGGGAGAATCTAAACTCCTCTCTGGGGCCCTCACTAAAGGCTTCTCGCTTTTATCTCTGGGGAAGATTTGTCCCATAAAACTTGTCCCTGTCACAAAGAAAATGTTCTCACAGTAAGCTCGAGGAGGCAGTGGCTCTCGGAGTAAGAAGGCTGAGGTAACTCCTGAAGGAGCTCCAGATGTAGTCATCAGACCACAGCTGCACCTCTGTCCTGCAGCAGCAGGGAATCTGGTTTTTTTAGATTGCCTTCTTGCTGCTTCCCGCTCTGGACAAGTGATGGTTTCTAACGGGATGCTTGAATTCTAATGCCCCTTGTTTCGGATTCCTCAATAGGCACTGCCTGAAGTTCTGACTTTTTTTTCTCTCTAATCCATCTGATATATTAAAAAAAGTCTATATCGAGGAAGGAAAAGTTTATGTAGTAGTTCTGGGAAACATGTAGCAGCTGGGAAGCATGTCTGAGGCTGCCGAGTCACTGGAGCACAGTTGGACATCTTACATGGAACAGGCCTTCTCTTTTCTCTTTCGCCTCTTTTGTCAGTGTTTTTAGCATTTTGTTGAAAAGTGTGTGTTTTTTTCTCGCTGCAAAATGGACTTCAATGAAAACTTTTCTGAAAAGTGTTGTTAATTGTCACATATGGACTTTTCATGATTCTCTAGTATGACTATTCTCCATCTAGCTATTGAAAATAATTTCCAGCTTTTTATATTTGACAAGACGGACATTTTTCAGGTTAAAACACATTTTTAACCTTCAATCTAAGTATTGAAAAAGATTGATCATAATTCTATGAAAAGTTTTGAAAAACTAAAAAGCATCTCTTCCACTTCCCATCCCAGCTAACAAGGAAGAAGAAAAATACTTGTGATAAAGAGTAAAATTCTTTGTACCTACCTTCTCCAAATAGTCCATTTAATGCTGATCTTTTTACAAAGGAATCATACTGGGAAGCAGAAGAAAGATTCTGTATCTGACTCCCTGGAAAAGGCGGAGAACCATGCGCAGAAGAACCTGTGGTTCCAGTGGGTTTCAGGTAGGAGATACCACACATAACACCCATATTTCTGTAATTGCATGGTTGTTTTTGTGCTGCACCATGGGAAAAATGCCAAGTGATTCCTTACTGCATTCTAATTTGTCTGTACAAAAATGTTAGAAGGCCTTTGTAACACCTAGATCTACCCTTGCTCACCTGCTCCTCTTGGCATGTTCATTAAAGCTCACACACAAACAAACACCAGGAACAGAAGAAGCTGTCAGAGTTCAGAACTGTGGGTGCGTGTCCGCGCAATAACAACGCTGGCAGGGTGTCTGAAGGGTCCTTGGCACAGTCAGCCGGAACCTTTAGACCTGAGCAGTAAACTAAACTTGGATCCATCAGGACAGCTTGGAAAGGTCTCGTCTCTTTCTCAGTGCAGCCTTTGGTCACTGTCAGAAAGCCAAAAGTGCTTGATTTATTGTTGGTCTGTTTTATGTCACCTGTCAGAACAGTTGCAAGTGGTGTTTTTTAGTACAGAGAGAATATATCTTTAAATGAGTACTTTCTGTTGCATGATCTCAGCATGCATGAGGTAAATAAACTCTCCTTAGAGAGGAAATTATATGTTTATCCCTGTTTTGAGGGTGGGGAAATTAAGACATGAAAAACTACACAAGATGTATGTGAGAAATCTGTGTGTGGTCCCCTGATGGGGAAGCCATCCTTCCCTCTCCACATGCTGGAGATTAAGGAGCCAGAGCTGGGAAAGCTCTTTGTTTTAATGGTCACATCCTCTGTATCACTTTTGAGCGGCAGAGGGGAAGGGAGAGGATTCTTTTTCATTTGCTTTTCACTCATTTATGCTCACTTTAAATCCAATAACAAAACAACAACAACAAAATTAAATTACTTTCTGCTGAGAACAAGGCCAGGTGTCAGAGCTATGTGCAGTCCTGGAGATCTAGGGCAGCTCCCCTTTGCCATGCAGGTAAATCAATTTACAAGGTGTTTGTAATATAATGTGAGTGAAGCATGAGCTTGTTACATCCATGGAGAAATTAGTTCTTGGACGTTACTGAAAGGAGTAGGGAATTAAAAAATGATCAAAAAGAAATGAGAAGGATTATAAACATATTAACCTGGGCTTCCCTGTTTCAGTGTTTGGAGCTGTCTCAGCTATAAGTTGTATTGATTACAAAACTTATTGGAGCTACCTGCCGCTATCAATTACTTTCCACTTATTGCTTTCTTTACGTGCTGGGCAGTCAATAGTCTCCCAGAACTGAAGCCTCACATCATCTTAACCCTGGAGCTCTGGAGAACTGTAAAGCAGAAGAATCTGGTTTCCACTATTGCTGTTTCTTAGAGGAAACAACCCGTGTGGCTGTGACTGGTGAGCTCTTTGTGGTGTCAGAAATTGGGATGGGAGAAGCCCATGAGCCTATGGAGTAGGAGAAGTCCTTCAAAATACTGTGGACTTCTGTGACAGGCAGCTCTCAGCATTTAATCCCATCGTGGAGCTGCCAGTGCTGTACAGTGCAGTGTGCCCGAGGCTGGGTACTAGAGGCAGTATCCAGAGCAAACGAAGGTGTTGGAAGGTAATGAAAGAACTGTGAAAGGGGTGGGAAGTTGAATTCCTAGGACAGCATAATTCTCCTGCTTTTCCATGCAATGCTGCAGAGACTCTGGTAACTTAGTGGAAATCTGATCTAACTCTGTGCATTTCAAGGAGCCATCATGGTAAGAAGCAGGGGAAAGCAACAGAGCCACATGATCATGAGTGTCAGGAGGCCTTCTGCTGTTCTGGAGTCTCTTTGTAACTCCCTTTTATCCCCTGCAATGATTCTTCTCCAACCTGCAGCTCTTGACCCTTCAGAATCTCTGATGGAGAAGGAAATGGTTACTGTTTTCACTGATTCTTTATATAGGTCCACATAAAAAATGTTAAAAAATAAAGCAAAGCCTAGATCCTCTTTTCAGAATTTAGACCTCCGGATTTAGAGCAGCCCACAGGGTTTTGTTGGCCAGTATCCAATAAAATGAATGGAAATGAACATCCAAGTTGTTGAAAAGGCTTTGAAAATCTCAGCCTAACTCCTTAAAAGTCCGTTTACTTTCTCACTGCTGTGACTTCAGGTCAGCTTGGGCTCTTGCCTTCACTTACTGCTTTAAAACTACCCTGAATTTCTCATCTCTTTTATCCTGTGGGATTTTTCTTTCTCTGTCTCTTTTTTTTCAGACCCTTCATGAATCTTTTCTTTTTCCTTCCCTGCACAAAAACAGCCAGACAGAGATGCAGGGCAGGGGCAATGTGAGGGCATGCCCAGGTCAGAAATATGCCCCTGGCATGCCCTGCAACCAGATCACCTCAGGCTGTTTGCAGTTCTTGCATGCTAAGCAAAACTGGGCTGGTTGATAAATGCTGAAAGAAGCCTGGAGTCTGTAGGACACAGTGTTGGAGATGTGTCAGTTTAGTCTGCGTGAGGCCCTCAAGTGTGATGCCATTTGCTGTGGTCCCAGTCTCGCGCAGTGACAGGGGTGTCAGCTGAGGAATCAGTGGTCTTGCCGAGACGTTGCCCTTTTGAATGGTATTTACTGTGCACCTGTCATTAATTCGTCTTCTTGTTTAGACCCTGGAGATCCTAGAGGAACAAGATGCCACAAGGTATTTTGTTTTGTTTTGTTTTGTTCAGAAGTCAGTTCCTGTCTTTCAAGGGTGCAGTAAAAAGCTCAAACATTTGACCCAGCTGCCACCTACAGTCAGAGCCCTTGTACAGCCCATAACATGAACCCTTATTTATAAAAATATCCTATCTGATAAGCCAATCTATGAGTTTTAAAGTGTCTGACTTAGATTTTGAATTCAAGAGACTTAAAGAATTTCTCAGAAATGCTGCCTGTCAGTGGTCCTCTTAGCCACGTCTGTCTAGAGAGCATGGGTGCCCAGAGACTGGTGCCAAAATGATGCAGGAAGGTCTGAGTACTTTTGAGTAATTAATCCCTTGAAGGCATTATGTCAGGAGGATCCCGAATTGCTGGTCATGTTTGAAAACTTGGGCTTTGCTGTTGACTCAAGTGCTGTTGCCAGTGGGATCTGGAGGGATGCTGTGTGGTATAGTATGAACTGAGCTGGAAAATGCACAATGTCCTTTGTGCCTAGATGAAGCAGTGCCCTAGCAGGCTCTTGGAGGCAGCTTGTGCATCTGGAGCATGCTGTTAGCGGGGCTGTGCTACTGCATTCTTGAGCTGGAGGACAGAGATCTCGGGGTATTTTTACTTTTAGGGCATTGTTTGTAATTTCTTGTGTCATGCCAATATTTCAGCATGGCGCAAAGGTACCTGCAGCCCATTGGAAGGCTTTTAGGCAGATGAATTGGTCTTTACTCTTTTCCTGGTCTTCTGTACCATGATCCAGGGCACTTGTGCTGCTTTCTGCTCAAGAGGTGGCTGCATTTTATTTACATGGAAAAAAAGGAGAGTTTCTAATGTTAAAGCTGAACATGGCTATGTATTGCAAAGAGACAATATTTAGCATGCCAAAAAAAGAGGCAGTCCTATTCAAGGCTGACAGGAATTGATGTTTTCACGTTAGAGTGCAATATGAACTTGTTATTTTGATAGTGCACATTTCAGTGTTGTCTTTCTATTTAAAGTTGTGACTAATTCACCACTAGCCTGGGACATCTCACAGTTACTGCTCGGCTTCAGATCTTTGCATCTTGAAAAGTCTTTGTGACAAAGGAGATTCAGCTCAGATCTGCCTGGTCCAAAGTTAATCACTCTTCATGTTTGAGCCAGAGGCATTTGCTGAGGTCCTTAATGAGCAAGACACGGGTTAGCATCTCTGAGTGTACGCATCAGAGGGCACTGTGGAAGAACACACTGGCACACGCACTTGTCTTCTGCCAGTGCATTTGCCTACAGTGTATATCTCTCAACTGTCACATTCAAACCGTAATGCCTGTAACAGGTCCTGAAATTACAGTCGTGAGCCACATTCCTCTGACCTTCTCTGCATTCTGTTCAGATTGGCTGCTTCTGCCAATTTAGCCAGGCAGCCAGAGAGTAAATAAATGCTTCCCACCTGGCAGGTGCAGAAAGGTTAGATTTGCATAAAGTAGCCAGTGTAAATTTCTCCTGTTTGTTGTCACCTCTTCTCTCCTGCTGGGAATTCCAAGGCAGAGATAAATGTCAGCTGAAAATAGCATTTCAGTGTCAGCACTTAATCTCTTCCTGCTGTTTTCCTGTAGCCACTTTGTGCTGCTCTTTATGACATGGATCAGCCAATCACCTCCTACATGAGCGTCTCATTACTGGACTTTTCTGTTCTTGCTTTGCTAACAGTCTTGACTTTCCTCTTATGTTTTCTGTTTGTAAATTAAATTCTTATCAGCTGATAAGTCACTGTGCTTATATGGCTGTGCAAAACAGCTTGTTACTAATTTCATTCTTGAAATCATTCACCGTGTCTATACCTTCTCTTCCTGAGCCTGGGTGGATTAAGAACCACGTTGTATGACCTATAGATTCCGCAGGCTGAGAATTCAGTTCTGCAAAGCTCTCAGCTGTCTTAAGGTCGCTGGCTGCTGCTCACTTGTGGATGTTACTGGGAGTCCCAAGAGAATGCAGGAATTCTGCATTTCAGGCACTACAGTCTCAGCAGTGCTCCTCTCTAAGTGCTTGTCTCTTGCTCAGAACCTGTTGGCTAATGGAGATGCCACTACCCAAAAGAAAGAGAATCAGATCCTCCTGAGTGGGTCCAGTTTTTCAGGTATTTGATTTGGACACTCATTTAAGGGTCTGCTGCTTATATGCCCTGTACATGTTATGCTATAATGGCTGAAAAATCCTTACCCTGTAAGGGCAGTGTCTCCCCCACTCCTTCTTCCCCGCTTGCTCTGCTTTTAACTCTCTCTAGCTATTAGTACCAGTGCTACAGAGTGGAGGAAGCTATAAATCACACTTTTCACCAGTATCATTTCTCTCTTTTTGATTTTTGTAGGTTTCATTTGCTTGTTCTGACTGTTCCTGGTGATCTTCTCCAACTCTAGTTATTTCTTCTTCATCTTCTTCTCCTTCCTCTTTTTCCTTCACACACACACAAATGCCCCTCTAGTTGTTAGTCTACAGTGAAGCTCACAACTTTGTGTTGTAGCTCATGCTCAGCCCTTGTCTTTGTGGTGTGAATGGTAACCTGTGTTGCTTCGGTTTGTACCAAACAAAGAGACATGTAACTGTTCTTTGATTTAGCCTGAGTCAGATATAGCTGCTCTGCTCACTGGTTCCAATGAGATTTAACCAAAACAAAGAGGTCCTTTTTGCCGTCCCCCTTCTGCTTTGCCCATGTGCCAAAGAGATCCTGTCTTACCAACTGCTGCCTGCCCCTGTGTTTTCCTGCAGGCTCTGTTAGCACAGCCCCCTGTTCCCTAAGAGCTATTTCCTTGCTGGTCTACGTCAGACTCACGTGTATCCTTGGAATAAATTGTGCAATTGTTTTGTTATTTCTCCGAGAGCAGTTTAGCGCCTTCATTTTGGGCTGTGCTGGAGGATGGCATTCTGCTCTATCTCCCCTTCTATAATGTGTTCCAAATGCTCTATTTCAGACGTCCTCTCCAGTGCTGCTATTGCTGCCTTCAATAAGAGGGAGGAGGTGAAAGAAATAGATCAGTAATTTGGTTTTAAATCACCTCCCAAACAAAGCCAGTGCTGAAGGTCACCAGTAATGAAGCAGCCAAACGGGTAAGGCCTCACAAACAAAGAGAAAAGAAGGAAAAGGAAATTGAGGCTAGAGATGAGTTCTTAGTCCTAACAGTATGAAAAACTATGAGCAGAGTCCCTGCCCCAAGCTCTTTGGGGGAAAGAAATGACAAGATTAAACCATTGTGACCCTGCCTGCAAGCCTACAAAGCGTCTGGGCATAGATTCAAGTGCTCTAAGAACTGCAGGAGGATGTGCACAGAAGTGTGAAGCCTTAGTTTGGAGATCCCTAATCCCTTCCCACAGCATAGTGGTAGTGTGTAGAAAGAGGCTCTGATTAGCAGGAAAAAGAGCAAATGGGATTTTTTAATAAAAAACATTTATAAATTGGTGAAAGTTGTTTGTTTGTTTGTTTTTTGACATTTTAGATTTATGCTTTGAACCAGAAATGAATTTAACAGAAAAAATAAATACATCTTTTAAAAGTTGACATAAAATGAATTGGTTTACAATTATTGCACAGAAACCTATTGATCAACCCACTTAGAATTTTTTAGGCAGGGAATTTAGGTTCAGGAGGATTTGGGTGCTGTTTGATTTTTTCATCTGGTTTGAGGATGAGAATTATTCTTTGTCAAGGCTGACGTTCCCTGCCCTCCATCTCAGGCTAGCACTGTGCCTGGGCTGCGCTGCCTAAAGCTTTGGTCTCCAGGATCAACCCCCTCCCTCTGCTGCAGTTCAGTCCAGACAAAAGTCTTTGTTGGCACAGAGAAACCTGAACCCTTTTAGCTGAAGCTTGGGAACTCAGTTCACACACCCCACAGCATGCCCAGGACAGAGGAACACTGTGCACATCAGCCTGAGGTCTGCATGTGAATCCTGAGCACTCCCCCTAGCTCTGCCGGTCCCTCAGCTCCCTGAATCCATTCTCAACTGTCAAACGCTCAGCCTAGCTCACAGTGGAACAGATTGCTCATTGATGCAGGTTTTGATTAAATTTATAGCCTCTTCTCCAGAATTATTTCCCCTGGGATTACCCAGAAAAGCAGTGTAGCAGGGAAGGGCAGGAATGAGGGAAGGAAGGACAAGCAGAGTTCACCCCACTATGCAGCCTTGAGAGCTACAGAGATGTTCCAGACAGTAGTTGGGGACGGTCTGTATTTACTGTGACCCTCTGGGGTGCATCATAATAACAGTTCACTGGGATCCTTGGGAGGGGATGTGAAATTTAGTGTGAAATTATTTCCTGTGGGTGTCCCTGGAACTAACTCCCTCCCTCTCACCCACCAGCAGATTCCTTGTGATTTCTGGCTAATCCAGTTCCCCGGTCCACAGAGAGCATGCTTTTAACTAGGCACTTGGCTCCCAGGACTCAGGGTGATATTTGTACTGGCAGTGGTGGAAAGAGGGACAGAAATAGCTCACTTGCTGGGTTTTACGGTGCCTGTCATACTTAATATCACTGAAGTTCACTGGAAGAAGACTTCAGGAAAGACAAACAAGGAGTAGATCTATTTCTTCTTTACGGAGGCTGTTTGGATTGTGAGAGGTTTCCATGGCTGAGTTCAGAAGGAACTTTTCAAACTGCTGGGCAGAGGAACTGTATAGTATAAACTGTGGATTTCAGGGGGTATCCTCTACAAATAGTGGCAAACCTCTTGGGTGCAGAGACCTTCTGGGGGGCCTTTGGGCCACTGATAAAAAGGTATCAGCTGTCCCTTATAGAAGCATTTGACAATTGTGGTGTAAGAAACTGCATGGGAAACCTGGAATGTTAAAGTAGTCTTTTAAGTGTCTTTCAGAGCTTCTGAAAGGAAGCCTGAAAGCGAAAGTCTTGAGGGTGTTTTGTCATGGGCTTTTGTTGGGAGAGAGTCACCAATATCTGTGCTTTGGCCATCACAAAGCCAGCATCCTTGGAGAGCTTATTATCACATCTCCTTGAACAACTGGCCATTCCCAGGGGGTCACATGTAGAATAATGTGATGAAGAACTGTTGCCTTCAGTCTCAGGCTAGAGCCCTTCTGCATCACAGCCCTGACTCTTTGTACAGCTCTGGACGTGTGGCCTTTGTTTGGTTAATGAAGCTGTCTGCAGCTTTGAAAGCCCAAACTGCTCCTGGTGCTCATTACTTGGCACCTGCAGCAGGAGCCTCCACCAGCTGCAGCCTCACTGAAATACCTGATATTTCCTAAGAGCCAAGAGGGTCAACGTGATTAGGAAAGTAAGCTTGGAAATGCAAAGTCATTTTATGGGGAAAACAGGGCAGGTAATTGGGCTTGACAAAATGTTTTGGGAAGTGAAAGGAGCTTGCTCACCTTTCACATTGTGCCTATGGCCAGGTGACCACGTTTGTGCACTTGTAGGCACAGTGCCACGTGAACCAGCACGTTTATCTTTGAGCACGTGCCAAGGTGTTTGCAGTGTACACAGCTGGCATGGGATAGCATGAGCTAGTACACGCAGAGAAATATTCTTGGTCATAATACTGCCTGTATGTGTCTAAGTGGTGATGTGACAGAAGCTTGGAAATCTTAGAGAAGCAGTTAATAACTCCCACTCTGCTTGCATTTTCTGCAATTACAAGATATACTATAGTCAAAAATATTGGTTTGTCTGCTGGAATTTTCCACAGCACCTCTCTGTCTTATTGTTTGCGTTTATTTCACTTCTTTAGCTGGGTGTCACGCCCATTGCAATGCCTTTGTCAACATCCGAAAAACCCCTGTCAAAGTAGTGGACAAATGAATGAGCCTTCAGGATCTAACTTTTGCACGTTCAGATAAGCAGATCTCCCCAAAACGTGCTTTTGAATGGCATCACCTGGTGATGTCCTGTGGCACAGCAATTAAAATGGATTTTTTCCAATATTAAGAAAAAAAATCTGAATTTTTCCTGCAGAGTTTTTGTACTGGAAAATCATGCTCTTGGTTGCAGGCTCATCTGTTAGACAATGCACCTTGACGTCACGCAGCCCGAGCCAAGCTGTGGTCCATCGTTTTCTGCGAGAACATAATTGGGCTGGAGAGCAAAGAGCAGTTGTGGGATACAAACCAACTCTCCACGGGACCCTTTACAAAGATTTTTCACAATGGGAGCTGGCCACATTCCCCTGAGCTGTGCAGATGCTCATAAAGGGGGCTTGAATTTCCATGGCAACAGGCTGCGTTCTGCTGACTCTGGCAGTCTGTCACTCTCCTGATCTGTCTGTCACCCCCTGAGTTTCAAGGCCAACAGTGTGTGATGGGCAGAGATTGAAGTGGAGTTGTGCTGGGGTCAGCCATCCTGGTCAAGGGAATGTACTGCAAACACATTTGGGGAGAGGCACTGCCATGTTAAGGTGACAGTGCCAAATTCTCCAGTCTGGCTCAGACATCAGTTACAACAGGATCTTGCTAGTTGAGCCTTGTTACTAGGAAGCTGAAATGCACTGTGACACAATAGGATTGTGCCCCTTTCCAGCTCCTCTTATCTAAACTCTTGAATATGTGTTGAATGATTCAGTCTCAGTGCCTCTGTGAGGTCGTCACAGTAGGGAAACTGAGGCAGGCCAGGCAAACAACATATAGAAAAAGCAAGTGCCAGGGCTAGGAGCAGGATCAAGAAGTTCTCATTGCCTCTGTTCTCCCACCTCACTGCAAGGAGCTGTCACCTCTCAGGGAAACTGTGAAGTGTGAGGAATATTCCTGGTTCAAGAAATTTCCATTACTTCTATGAAGCAAAAATGTTTAACATGCACATACAGAATAGTAGGTAAAAAATTTATGATGTACTAGAGGACAGTAGCCATGGACAAATCTGTGGAAAGAGAATTGCGTGCTAGGTGCTAAGGGAGTTTTCTATTTCTGGGTGGGACTGAAGCGTAGGAGAAGGGTGAGGTGCATTAATGGTGGTGTGAGGCTGAGTGCAAACTCAGAGTGATGGGAGAGGCTCTGTCTTCCTTGAGTTCATCATTAGCTCAGTGCAAGCTCAAGGGCAGGCACAATTTTTTTATTTTTTATTTTTTCCTGTGACCCATGTATTTCCTAAGAGCTGCAGTGAAAATGTGGCTTACAGCTTACAAGAGGGGATCTGCTAAGAGTGAAACCAGAAGGTTGGACCTTGAGGAAGAGGACGGAGAGTCTACTAAAGGAGGCTGCTGTGGTGATCCATGAGGTCTTTGCCAAGATGCCTGCAGAGGTCTTATTTTGACATGAATGTGAGGATCCTGGTTTTCTGTGGTCACCTGCAGCCACTCCAGCTGGGAGAGGGACACTGTGGTACCCTGTTCCATCACAGAATCATCGTATCGTGGGGGTATGTGCTGGTGCGGCTGTGCTGCAGCATGCAGCGGGCTGGCAAGTAGACCACTGACCTCGGCTTGCTGCACTAAGGGAAAAAATCCATGTTTTGGCCCACTTGGGATACCACTGGTACTGTGAAAGAGATAGCCAATGAAGATGTCAATTTTGTAGGGATGGAGAGAGCGGCATTCCCTCTGGGAACTGGGAGCTGGCATGTAGGGGCGGCTGAGCAGCTGAAGGCTGGCAGGCAGCATTTTCACCTGCAGAGAGAGCATGTGTTTATCTCTAGAGCTCCCAGGGATGTTTATGGCTGAGGAAGGGTGTAAATCTCTTGGGATTCAAGTCCTTGGAGGATAGTTAATCCCTCCTTCTTCCTCCCCCACTCCCCATGCCCTCTCAGCCTGGATATGAGACGCTGTTCACAGACTATAAATGGGTGCAATGCTTGTGCTTAATGTGGAGAGACACCTTAAAATCAGGTGAGGCACAGGGTGGGAGGCAGCTTGCCAATTGCTGCTCCTTCCCATGTGTAGTCAGTCCCTGAGCCTCCCATCACGCTCAGCTGTGGGAAGCACATTTCTTCTATTTCCTCTTAAAATGACTTGTAGCCCATAAAGCCTGGAGCAGGGCAGCTGCGTGCTCGGAATCCAAAGGTGCTGGCCTTAAAGGGAGAAGGTGACAGGGTGCAGCAAGGGAGGCTGTGCCACTGTAATTCCCCAGCAGGACTCTAGTTTGGCTCTTGCAGCTTATGAGACTCTCAAGGCCTCTCACTTAATTACAGCCACAGCAATCAATCTTTCTCCCTATTCATTATGCTTCCAGCCAGGGTTAGCAGTATTTTTGTTCTTGAGGCCTCAGGAGAATTTTCAGTTCAGAATCAGAGCCAACCGTGGTGACTAGTACAGATTGTGTTTGTAGGACTGTGTTCCTGCCCTGTGTCTGCAGGAAAACTGTGGGGCAGTAAAGCTTGGGACATCTGGCACTGTGAGAACTGTTCTGTTTTGTGCAATGAAGCTCCACTGAAGAAGTCTTCTGCCTAGAGAGGCATGCAGGGCTGTGCGTGAACTGGACACAACCAGCTGGGTTGCATGGTGGCAGTTAGTTGTTCCAAGGCATTATGACTAGGCTGGAGTGTAACGTATCAAGTCATTATAGCATTATGTCTTCATTAAACATGTGCTGTTGGAGCTCAGGGAGGAGCACAGGGACAAAGATGGAGAGGAGGGAAGCGGTTCATTAGCTGCCCTGAGGAATCAAGCTCAACATCTCTTTTTCTCAGGCAGAGACTCTGTCATCCCCCACAAAGGACAAGTCTATTAGAAACTGGGGCTTGGCTCAAGGGCAGCTGTGTATCTGTACACATATGTGCCAGTATACAAGCAGACCAGGTGACCTGCGTGCACTTCTGCACCAGCTGACACGTGTATAGTGCCTATCTTGGATACTCCCATAAGGCAGGAAGAAACATCTTCCCTTCCGTGACTGTGCATTTAAATTTAGAAACACGAGTACCAAAACATGCTTTTGCAACTGCAGACGTGTTCATCTGCTTTACAGGGACTGCTTACAGCCACGTCCAACACAGTTAGATCTAAGAATCTCACATGTGCTAACACTCCTTCATTCCTCTTTACTCAAGCTGTGCAACTCCAGTGCACTTTGTCTCTTCAGCTGTGAAATCCATTCCCATGCAGACACATTCACCAGCACAAACATATTCTCGCTTTTCCCTTTCTTCCAGTTTTCCTTTATGCTGCTTTCAGTGAATTCTGATGGCATGCTCTGGGACTCCTGCAGCATTCCCCACCATCATACCCTGTCAGAACCAGCCAGAGCTCTTGCAGCAAGTACCAAGACTGACAAAGTAAGCTGGCACTGCAGCTGGGTGAACTTTCTGGTGTAAGGCCCCCCTTCATGGGTAACCTCAATGCTAGGAAGCTTTGGTACATGCGTGTTATTCAGGATGAAGCATGGGAAACAAATTCCCAGTGGTCTCTTAGCTTACCTGCCAGCTGCTGGGCTTGGTTTGCAGTGACTTTGCAGCACTCCTTATCCCTGCTGCTCTCAGACATGGATCAGGGGTCCATTAACTTGTTTACTCCATGCTGGCCTCAGCCTCGCAGACTTCTTGCTGGACAATATATCAACAAAAAGCATTTGGCAAGATTTATGGGGCTGTTGCTGCCAACTGTGGACTGTGGAAAGTAAAAAATGTCCTTTCTGAGGCAATAAAATATAAAACGGGACCCAATTTCTCTCCAGGGCAGGAATCATTATGTTTGACAATGCTGTAAAACACACGGTGCTACAGCACGGGGGTGAGAGCCAGAGTAAACGCTGCCTTCAGAAACCTCATTCATTGCGAAGCGGGGATGCACGATTCATTGCAAAACAAGATGGGAAGAGTCTGGGGTGGAGACTGTCTCCCTGTAGCCTTTCTCTTCTCTGCAAAGACTGGAAATCCCTCTACAAGCTTTGCACAGATTTCCTGGAACTGATTTTCAATTCAGCCAGTTAAACTGGAGCAAGTATTCTGGGTATACATAGCAAGACTGGCTTGCTCCTTGATCAAATCAGTTTGGTTTAGTTGCCTCACAGAATGATTAAACAAATGGAGTTATACAAAGGAGCTTTCACTAGTTAAACACTGTACCAATTTGAAATAAGCCTGAAAGACCTGAATACTTCTCTGTGTACCAAAGACAAAGACTTTTTCTAGGGGAGAAATAAGTAATAGCTCTCAGCTGATCAATTTCCATGTGTGTGCCTGCCTGTTTATCCTTCGTTTTGCCTGTGCCTATTATTGTGCAGGTCTGTATACACTGTGTGTCTCTGGCAATGTTACTAGAAATGCTAGCTACAACATTTTGATTTCAGTTATACTGTGCCAGGGAAGGCCTGTGTTTTGAAAGGGGGAAGGGAAGGACAAGGTGGTATGTCAGGCAGGAATAGAAAATGAAGGAGAGATGAGAGAGATGTAGCTGTAGGGCTCGGTTGTTCCCCTGGGTGTGCACAGGAAAGAGATGTTCATGCCAGAAATACGGTGCAGACTGCACCGTCTCATCCCCTATGCACTGTGCTCTGCAGAGCATGTGTGCTCTGCAAAGTTATGTCAGCCTGGTGGAGGAAGCATCTTCTCTGGGTCTTATTTCATGTCAGCGTTTCCAGTTCTTAATAAAATCAGATTGCCTTTGGACTGAAAACTCTCAGTGTTTGGTTTTAGGAGGGCTGTAAGAAAAAGGGAGCCCTCTGGGAGGAAGGGCATGCCTGAGGTTTCTGTCCTTTTCTCTAGGCTGACTTCTGGAAATATCCCCTCTTCTTGCTTTGTGAGCACTTACGGCTGGGCTTTGCAGTAGCTGTGGTACCCCAGCAGTCTGGTGCTCAGCTGAGCATGATGCAAGACAACCCCTGGTAGATCAGGTAGTTTATGTTCTAAAGGGGGCTGGAGAAAACATGAGGGGGACCAGTAGTTACTTCTCTATATCTCAGGAAATTCAGAGTAAATGCAAAAGGTAGTGAGACCACCTTAAGCCAAGACACTGGGGTTTTCTGGCTTGTCAAGAGCACACCTTGTATGAGCAGAAGATAGGGAACTCCAGTAAGTGACTGCATTTGAGGGTGCAGATGTTTAGCCGAGTTGGAGCACTGTAACCACTGATAGATCCCAGCAGCACAGCAATAAAATGTTGAACAAATGCTATCCTTGATTAATGGCTTTGGTTAGTACTACCAACTGGACAAGCTTCCTTTGATCGTCAGCAGTGCACATTATTGTTAGATTTTTTCTTTTTCCAGTGGGTTCCTTCTTTGATGAACAATTTTATTTGCTGAGATATTCTTAGATTCTGCTTATTTCTTGTCAAGCACTTTGTATCCAACTAGGGCATAATTTAAACTCGTACTGAACATACCACATAGACTGTAGTATGTGACCCATTATATCCTAATAAAGCTCTAGAATGTGGACCAAATTTTCCCGTGGTCCCAGGCTAAGGCAGGCCTAACAGCTCAAATGCTTAACTGGGAATTCTGATCCATGTGATGAAGAACTGCATGTCCCTGTTAGTGCCTCCTCCTGCTTCTCCCTAGCTCCTTCGACAGTCTGGGCTTTGTGCATCACAACCACTACAGTAAACATGCAAAAAGACCGTCCCCACTGTCTCCAAAACACTAGAACATTTTCACACAGCAGCTGTTGCAAAATAGGTAAGTGTGTTATATAAGCACTCTTAATGTCAGGCAGAAGCAGTGGTGTGACTGTGAGGTGTGAAAGAGCAAAGTTCCCTTAAAAATAAAGTAAAAAGAAGCAAAAAAAAAACAAAAAACCAACAACAACAACAAAAAAAAAAACACATTGAGGACAGCAGTTTCTCTGTTAGACAAAAATTGTTTTCAGTGAAGAGCCCCTCTGATTTCCCCTGCTTCTCTTCGTCGTCTCCCAACATCCTATCTCTCTCTTCTATCAGGAACCTGCTCTGAGGTTTATTCTTACTATGCAAGCTTGTCATGTCTGTGTTTAATGAAGTTTAATTATCTTCTGAGATTTGATGAATAATTATAAATCTGTTCAAGATGCAATCACAAGCATTTCATGGTTCATTAACGGTGGAAAATCAATTGTAATGCACGTAGTCCCTCTCTCCTGGCCAGCCATACGCTTGTCCCCACTGTGCACCTCGTTGTTCCTCCTTCAGCTCAACATTGGGGAATGCACTGATCTATTTTCTTATGAAACAAGTTCAGATTTAGCTAGGATAGGGGCGAGGAAAGTGAGAATGCACAAAGTGGGAAGTGTGAACTCTGATGCCATAGGTGCTTTGGAGGAGGTATCGTGAGCTCTTGATTGCCAGTTCCTTGGTTTGGGGACACTTGCTTCCATTTGGGGAGTGACTTTAGCTCTATGCGTGTATTCTTCCTCTTTATCTGATCTTCAGTTTGAACTCAAGTTACAAATTTCCCTGCTGAAAATCTCCTGAGATCTGGGATCCTTTGGGCTATTTGCAAAATAACGACTAAGAGTTTGGTTCTGGTGGAGCTGACTAAGCTGAAGGTGTCAGCCCTAGCACAAGAAGCTGTTCAGTGCTGTCTTTAACTTTTTAAACTGAGGGCAATGTGTGAATCCAGCTGCACAACGGTCCTGGAGTGACCTTTCTAATTGAAACTCTTTAACCTTCCTATGCAATTATAGCTACAAAACTGTACTGAATGCAGAAAATATGGTTGTTTTTAATTTTTTTTTTAATGAAGGTTAAAAGATGGAAAACTAAAAGAGAAAGTGAGATAGGGAAGGAGGGATGGAAATTAATGCAGCTGAATTGCAGTTTCCAGCAGCCCCAGGAGAGCCTTGCAATGAAGCTGACATTTCCATACAATTGACATTTCCCGGCTGGAGCAATCCTCTGATTTGCAGCTGCTTGTGTGTGAAGACCATCATGAAGAGGATCATTTAGTTTCTCATATCCATCAAATGGGATTTAATTCTCCCCCATCCCCTCATACCCCAGATCTCCTTTCCAGAGCTGGCACACAAGCTGCAAGTTGTCTGCCACTGCTTCACCTTCAGTAGGGGTGACCTTTGCCAGACCTCCCACTTTGTCAGCTCTCTGTGGAGCCTTGCAGGAGTGAGAACTTGCCTTTTACTGAAAAGATGGATGGTATGGGGACGATGGCTCTCATGATTTCGGCTTCCAGGTTTGGAAGTGAGTTTCTGTGTGCTTTTCCATCTATTTGTATGTTTGCATGTTTGTGTTTGTGTGCACATCTCTGTGCTAGCACTGCAAGGGGTCCTCACAGAGCACAGCTTTGTGGCTTTCAGGACCTGCAGGCACACACACTGGCTTTCAGCATCTTACACACAAGTCTTTCATGGCTTGTACTTCCTTGTGGGCACAGGTTGTTGTGGACCAGAGCAGCTTTTCTTCCAGAGCGCAGCAATTTTTCTAGAGAGCATGCACCAAACTGGAGGTGTATGCTCCATGACGTTACATCGCTCTGAATCTGCTTAATTCAATTTAGATGAGTAGGATATGCATCTTCTGCTGAATTATTCCTCTTCAATAAATATGTTGCTGCAGTAATCAACTGGCATATAATTAAACAATAACTATCTTATTAAATCTAAATGAAATGCAAATACAATTTGGATTCATTTAGATCCTCAGTGATGAGTTCCTTTGACTCCCCTTCAGCCATTGCCCCCCTTGAACAAGAGCTGGGCTGTGGCTGTCACTGTAATTGGCATGCTGCCTTCTAGGTCAGCGTTGAACCAATGTTTCATGCATGCCTTCTGCTTGCACAGCAAGTCACTGCGAGCAAAGCTGGATCAATTCAGTCGGCAGCTGTAGGCCACAAGGCACAGTGCTTTATTAACCCCCTAATCCTGATGCTTCCCTAAAGGGGCACTTCAGACAACACAAAGATCAAGGCCAGCCCTTTCTTTTCACTCCTTGCCACCGGTCTGTCTTTGCCCTGAACTGTGGCTACTGTCAGGCTCTGTTTCAGTCCCTCTGATCAGTGCTTTGCCTCCTCTCAGTGCCTGGCTGGTGTGCAGCTGCAGCACTTCCCTCAACTGAAGCCACAGCTGCTGTACGTGTGCTAGCTGCTTGCCCTGCCACTGCTGTCCCTCACTGCAGCTGCTCCCTGTCTGCCTCTCCATGCTGGACTTTATGAACGTTGCTGCTCACTGAGCACCAGGTGGATCAATGCCATTTCTGGTTGGGAACTGTACTGCTGGGAGCCCTGATGAACGGATGAGAGCAAAGCGTCCACTCAGCCACGCAAACAGGCTTTAGTAGTGATCAGATGATGTTTTTGTCCTGATAAAATCTGAATGCAGGTGTTTACCAACTGAACACCATGGGATGGGGATTGGAGTTGGACGGCACAAATTAGAGAGAGTGTCCAGGTGGCAGTTGTCCTAAACTGCCGTGTAGCACTGGTATGCAGTTCTCATAACATAAATGTCAGATGAGGAATGGTTGTGCTCAGTGGTCAGCGAGCTGATCCTTACCTCGTGTCACCCAGGGCATGAAGCTACACCTGAGGCCCTTGAGTTTGTTCCTGACTCATTCAGTGCTCTGCTCCACCACCTCGAGCAAGTCATCTGATCTCTCTGTGCTTTCATTTTCCTGTTTATAAAATGGCTATAATGATACACACTTTCTGCATAAAAAGCTTCAATATCTGTTGCTGAATGGAGCTGTGCAAGGCTAGTTTTCTTTAATATCCTCTAGTTTGATGCTTTGCTAAAATAAAAGCCACTGCAGATGAGATGATTAGATACAAATTTGATAAATGTTGACAGATTGTTATTAGCAAGAAAGCAACTGGAAAGCATTCCTTGCAGATTTAGACCATCATGGGCAAATTCTTTCCTATAAATGTACCCCCCAAATCTTCTGTGAGCACAGATCACCTTTTGACACTGCTTACGCTGACAGAATTGATGACTGACAAAGAATATAACTGATCAGCAGAGAAGCTGGAGATGGGAATGGCATGCTGGTGGGTAACTGGTTTAGTTACACAGAGTAACAGAAGGACTTTGATGAGTGGGGTTCCTGTTGTCTTGTACCTATCTACAAAAGGAGGCTTCTCCTGTGAAACTAAATTGTCTCTGAACATACTGCAGAGCGGAGACAAACATTCAGAGAGTGGCAGAAATACTTTAACATCTTTTAGAGGAGAAGTGCCAAGTAAAATGTAAAATTCTGCCTTAAATTTTCAGCCTAGGGTCTCCAGGCCATATTCACACAGCTTTTAATTAATTGATGGTTCAGCTCCTGGCATCTTGCAGGCACAAGGTAAGGTAGTCCCCAAGTACATCTCAGCTGTTTCTCAGTTCCTCCTGCTGCTTTAGGCCTGATTCTCAACCCAAAGGAGCTGGATATGAGTTTCTCATTGGCTTCAGCAGAGCAGGGGTAGGTTTTTACAGAAGGAGGTTTTGATTACTAAGCAGCAATGGAAAGAGTCACAGACAGAGCCAGAATGTTTTTTTGGGATGTCTCTGAAAGAAATCGGTGTGTGCTTCCTCCACAGAAAACAGAGTGAGCTTGGTACTCAGGATCCAGCAGACACCCTGTGGTGGCTGTGGTGGCAATGTGCCATTGATCCTTAACACGTGCAGACTTACTGCTGCTGTGGGTCTGGTGTAGGGTGATAAACTAGAAAAAAATACATGCTTTTGTCTTTTATGAGACACTCTGTATTTATAGGAAATGTAGCAACTGCCCAGATTGAACTGTGGCTTTTAGGAGAGTCTATACAAAACTGCAGGAGTGATTTTATGCTCTGTAATAGTGGTCCAGGCTCATTAACGAGTAGTGTCATCTACTGCATGCCAAGTATCTTGTTTACATACACTTTTTTTTTAGAAATTTTAATCTCAACACTTTAATGCACTTGCAAGTCACACGGGAGATGAAACTGGGAGGAAGCCACAGGGAATTCTGATGCGAAACCAGCTGGCTCATGCATTTCAAAATAGAAAACTATTGCCAATGTAAAATGCAAGGGGCCAAATGCAGGGTCTGCCCCAAAGCATTAGAATAGTCCAGGGCTGTGGCAAGGTTATAAAGCACATACTTGCCTTCTCCAGTCCTGCAGCTGTCTGCCAACCACTGTGTGGGAAGCCCCTGGCATCTTCTTTCCTAGAGTGTGCTGATGCCCTGCGAAGGTGTGTGTCCCTTCTTCTGGCCACACCTGACATGGGTGTGTTTTTCCATGTATGTGAATAGAAGGAGAAAGGGAAAGGTGACCTTTCTTCACTGACATTTTGATGATGTCACTCTGGAATATATCCCACCAGAAGGAGCAGTCCCTGGATCTATTTCATTAGTGCTTTTTACTCTCTGTCATCATGTTCACTAGGGTGAGGTGGGTGCAGCACAGTCTCACTCCCTGGTGAGTGAACTGGTGACAGTTCACAGCTGCTTTGTGCTGCTGTAAATTGGGATGCAAGAGCAAGGTGAAAAACAGATGAGGCCAGTACCTGGTAGGAGTTTGGGCTGAAAGTTCCCTGTTCTGCAGACCCCTGCCCTGCCCTTTATCGGAGGGTGACGTGTTAAGTAAGGGAGATGCTGTTTGGGAATTGTCTCTGTTACAGAGACGTTAGATAGATGTTCCTGAAATAGCAGCAGATCAATTGATTCATAAGTAATTAATGCATTCCTCTCCCCCTGGGCAACCCAGAATCTATAGCTCAGGAATTAGATAACACAGTTCAGCTCTGTTTAGCTGAGAAAACATTGGCACTTGTGCTCCTCAAGGCCCTGCACGTACTGCTGAGAGCACCATCTCTTCTGCTGCAGAGACCTTCCCTTCTCCCTTTGAGAACCCTGGCTGTTATCTTCTGTGTGAATTGGAGTGTCTGCTTCTGTAGTTGCTGGACAATTCTGGTTTTAGCTGTTTAAATGGCTGAGTCACCCGCGTGTCCTCCGCAGTGCTGCGGCTGTCTCACCTTTTCACCATTTGTCTGGCGCTGTCACTCTCAGTGTTGCTGTCTGCATCACTGCGTGGAGCGAGAGAGCAAGAGGTGCGTGCCCCTCACCACCAGCATTACTGAGGTCAGAATCAGACCCTTTGCCACGCTGCAGCAAGAGCTTTGCAAAACTTCCTGAAGGGAACAAAGACTGGTGCATCTATCTGCAGAGACTTTGGGGCACAGAATTAGGGGTGGGGCTGAGTTCTTTATAGGTTTCTGTATCTCTTAGCAAAGCACCAACTCTGCAGCTGAATACCTGGGAATGACTTTTCCTGGGCTATATCACTTCAGACTCCAGAGTAAGGACAAACAAGGCTTTCTTTCAATTCCTGATGATAAACCACCTTCAAGTGACAGAAGTCCTCGTTAGAGAACTGGCAAGCAGCAAAAACCATTGAACCTGCAGTGTAGCCAGCTGGGTGGTGTGGTTTTGGGAATTCCAGTGGTATTCCCTCTGCTGCCAGGGACAGTTAGACTACATGGAAACAAAGATCTTCAAAAAGTTAGGCTGAGTTCCTGCAGCTTTCCAGTCTTCTGCAGTGTCCTGCAGAGGCTCTGATTCAAGCTCCTTGTGTATGCCCTAGGGACTGAGCAGTGGGCATGCATTGGGCAGAAGGGATACAAGCTCCTAATTTCTCTAAGGCTTATGGGAATATTATTATTTTTATTTATTATTTGCAGTCACTACAAACACTAATTAGCATCTTCCCAGGGGAATCTGCTAGCTGTGCATCCTGCTGGGCTTGAAAGCTACTGCATTCATTTTGTGTTTAAGTTGATGTTTTAATTAAACTGCCCCCTAATTATCTTAACTAGCTTTTAAGTAATAACTTTCCACTGAACCATTTGCATCGGCTGCTAATTGGCTCCCTTCTGTTTACATAGATTTGATTGCCTCAGACAAACGTGGCAGTGGAAAGGCAGGTAGGTTTGGGAAGGGGCTATGCTTCCTTTCTTACACTGTGCTTCTGCTGTGTTTGCCTTCATGATAACAAATCAGATTCCAGGGTGACATGGACATGCCTACCCTGATGAGGGCTTCACCATCTATTCACAGGCTGTATGCGATGAGGATATATATGCTCATGTTTCCTCAAGTTACTCCATTTTCAGGGCATCTGATCATTGGCCCAACAGCAAATTATTCCATTTCTGTGTTCACCCAGTTTGGGCTAATTCACAGCTCATCATGAATGGGCCTTGCCCCTGGCTGGGCGCAGGGTCAGTTCTTGGCACAGCCAGTGGCATTAATGATGTATGCAGCAGCTGCTGCAAGTTGTAGAGGTCACCGCAGAAGCTCAACAGTTCATGGGCTTGCTCCGTCAGTAGGACTGGATGGAGGAGCAGCATATCCTCAGTTCCAGGAATCCCTCAGCACACTGATGTTCTTCCTTCCCTGGGGCACTTTATTTGTGCTGGGAGAAAGCTGGCATTGCTTGGCTCACTCCCGTTTCAGTCTTTCCCCTGCAACCCACAAGGTACTCTGTGGTGCCAGTCGCGCTCCTCCCCACCACCTGCTGACCCATGCTGAGAAGAGCCTGCGCTGTGGGCATGACATCTGATGCCGTGTTACAGCACATGTATGAGTGTTTGGGTGGTGATGAGGGCTGGGGCCTGGGGGTGTGTGCATGTCACTGGATTATTGCAAGCAGGCATAGGTGCGTGTGTATGGGTCCTCACGAAAGTGTGTACCTCTCTGTGCAATGCAAACAAGCCCTGTGCGCCTGTCTGTAAAAGGCTTTGTGTTCCTGCAAGCTGTTGGGTACTCGGCCGTACTGGTGGGCAGGTACATGATTACACTCTTGTTAGCACATGGGGATCAGATTTCATTCCGAGTTCTCTAGTCATGTGTTATTTAAATGCTGGATTACATTACCAGGAGTCTGATCTACATATTCTATCTCATGCAGTTTGTCATCTTGCTTTTATTCTTCATTTTCCTGTGTTTGTTTAAAGCCTCTGGCTCAAAACCAACAAAATGTGATATGAAGAAAGGTGTCCCAGAGGTAGCAGGTGAATGTATGTCATCCTTCATTGCTTGTGTCACCAGTGTATAACCACCCGACGTGCCATCAGCTCCCATTTAGAGTTGTGTGCTAATTAGACTTCTATTACAACGTGTATTTGAAAACAATTAGAATTACAGTGCCAGCATGTGGCTGATTCAACCTCAGGATGTTGATACAGTTAAATCAGCAACTGCTGACTCAGTCTGATTGCCAGAGAGCATGTGTGTGTGGATGGCTTTTGCTTAGATGCCACTGCAGCCTTCAGAGGGGGACACACATCCTGCAGTGCTCCTTAGCATCCTACAGGATGCTAAAAATCTGTCTGGATTTTTGGGGTGTAAATATGCTGGGCCCTTGAACATTTATGTTGGACTGTAAGAAGAAAGTGTGCATGGTGGGTGTCACGCCAGGTTGGCTGGGCTGGGTGCAGGCTGTCCTTTACCCTACCATCAGTCAACATTTTCAGCTTTTGAGAAGGGTGAAGCTGCTGTGTCAGGACTGAGACCACCAATTCCTCTGACCTGAAACTGTCAGTAGATCTTGGGCCGGTGATCACTGCTGGCCAGCTGCAACATTACCTGAAGGAGGAAGGCTTTGCCTTCATTGCTCTTCCCCTAATTCACCTGGCATTGCTCCAAAGGCCCCCCTTGCCAGAGGATGCTGAGCAGAATGTATTCTTGGAGATAAATGATTCTTCTCCCTTGAGGAATTTCCATTCAGCAATCCTCATCTGCTCTTATTAGCTTCCATGTCACACAACAAAATAAAGGCCTTCATCTGCATTTCCAAAGAGCAAAATGTTCCCTGCTTTATAGGGGAAGCCTAAATCCTCCTTTTGCCATCATCACCATCTGCTTTCTAATAGACTGACAAGAAATCAGTTTTGGTTTTAGTCTGACAGAGAGGACTTGCTGTTGGTCTGTTAATTCTCTTCTCTTTCTAAAGGCAGCAGTATTTCACAGCATGGTTGTAACAGGTTTAACCTCTGCAGCTACACTTTCATGCTTTGACTCCTGTATGTTTTTTTTCTAGCCTGTGTCTGTGAAATTCTGCAGCTCTGGAAAAGGAGGAATAGGCAGAAAAAGACCAAGAGTTTTGCACAGGTTGTTTAGTACTTATATCGTGGTCTCTACAGCCACCTCCTTTGAATACATCGACTGGTGCCTTCTTTGGCAGCCTTTGTCTAGCTTGCAGTTTCTGCCTGGATTAATGCAGTGGTAACCTGGGTTTTAAGCACCTTGCATTCATGTCAATGGCGGTAATTGTCAGTTAAAATTTGCTACTGGAATGAAATAAAGATCCCTGAAGGTATAAAAATCCTAAGCTGGAGATAAGAAGCTGTTTTATATTGACTTTCATTCCAGAGACTGGAAGAGGAATGTAGGTTTTTGTAATCTGAGTAGAGCTTTTATGCACCAAAAAGGACAGAAAAGCAGGGAGAGATGCAGAGATTGATGGAGGGACGGGAGGAGAGAGGGGAGGACACTCAGAAAATAAAGTGGTGAAAGGAATGGTTTCCTGTGATGTCAGTTCCATACCGTCGGACATTATGTTGCTTCGTTTAAGGGCACCTTCACAATTCCAGAGCAATGCAGAGGTGAACACAATGGTCCTTCAGCATTTTGCTGGCATCTAAAGGGAGCTTTCAGGGCTTGTTTAACAACACACACAGATGTTTGATGAGAGAACTGCCAATTTTTGCAGACAGAGAGGAAAATGGATAGGATGAGCTTTGTTCCACCTTTGCACTTCTTCAACAGAGCACAGGGAGACATGTCTCTTTCAAAGCGTTCTTTTTGTCAAGGATGTGAGGAGACCTGAAGCATTGATCTGCCCAGTGCTCGCCCTGCTGGGCCATCTTCACTGATCACGATACGCAGAACATAATCCCAGAGACAGCAGAGCTGAGAATTAGGGTAAACTCTTTTGCTTTGAGTCAGTAAGTCAAGACTACAGCAGAAGTATTCCACTGAAATTGGTGACCATTTTGGCACCATAGTCAGTAGAATGAGAGCTTTACCTTAGTCTTTCTGAAAGCACACTTCATGCCAACCACAGGCTCTTGTACTCTGTGCAGCAATATCTGGCTGAAATGCTGTACTCTGTCCTGTGCTAACTAGGACTTTTATTGCTGGTAACATCTCAAAATAGTCCAGAAGACCATACCTTCTTCCTTTTATCAGAATGCAACCTCATTATTTACAAATGTATACTCCAATGGATCTGAAGGTGCGATGTGAGTTACCTTGCACCCTCAGTTCAGCCCTACAATTCCTTTCCTTTCCTAGCTCACCACTCTTGCTATGGCTGAGACCCAGAACATGCTGAGCACCTGATTTTTCTTGCCCACTGCTTCACATATTCCTTCCTCTTTCTGGTAGGCTCAAAGGACTGTTGTTCAGCTTCCTTACCTTTATTTAAGACAAGCAGTGTTCATTTTCTGTTAATCAGTTTGAGCTATTGACACCACAGTATGGAAACAATGGGACTTCGTGCCCGTACAGGAGTCAGATTAATGAGTACACTGCAGCTGTAACACAAATGAACTTTGCTGCAAAGACAAGTCTTCTGAGAGCTCGTGTGAGTGCCAGGTGTTACGCTAGTGCTCTGCTATCCTGGAATGATGGAGGTACAAAAGACTCACTGGATTTTGCTGTAATGGAAAAGCAGGTCTTTGGGGATAGTTCAATCCCTTTACAGCTTCAGTGTTAGCAGAACTTGCTCATTTTGGCCTGCTGCGCTCACTGTAAAACTCAGTTTCATTGTTAAAATATTGTAGCTGGGAAAAAAAAAAAAAAAAGAGAGAGAGAGAGTGAGAAATGGAAAGATTGGATTTTCTTGATTACATAATTTTCTTTTAAAACAAACAAACCATTTTGCAGCTGACAGGATTTATGTGGATACTTAATCTGGAGCTAATCACAATCTCTAAAAATGCAGCTTCCTGTAGTTGGCTTGCTATAATATCTGAAGTTTATAGAATTGGTGCAACCAATCTGGGACCCTCAGAGAATCATATCAACGCAGTTCCTTCAGCTGAGAGAAGCAGCTTGCTTCTTTTTATGAGCTTCTCCTACCCCTTCATCTTCCCTTGATTACTGTTTTCTTGAAATTAGCTCCTTAAAATTCTTACAGCCAATCTCCTAGACCTCCCAGCTGACACATCTATCTTATACTGCTGCTCTCCTCCTTCATAAGAATGCGCATGGAGCATGTGAAGTACTTCACATTTTGTTTGCTAATAAAGACCAGGGAGGGATGTTAAACCAATAGAAACTACAGTACAAGAGGATGAGCTGAAAAAGTGTATACCACCATATCCTTGCTTTGATTCACAGCCTCAGCTCCCAGTCTGGCAACGGTTTTAAGCTTGATGTTCCTAAGAAGCACAAGTAATAGAAAGCACTGTGGTTTGGTGAATGCACCAGCTGCCAACATTGCCACCAGCTCAGCTCTGTGACTTCAAAGCATGCAATGTCTTTATGTGTGTTTATTTTCCTGTGTGTGAAAAAAACAATGTTGTTTTGCCTTTTTCCTTCTCTCTCTTGTGTTAATCCCCCCTCCAAGATATTTCTGATAATTTATTCAGTTTAGTTTAGTAAATCTGTAGCATGCAAACCTGCTTTAAAATCTGAACTACTGTGGAGATGATTGGGTAATGTCTTGCAGTTTGTTTATCTTTTATTTAGGACCCCAGGGGGAAGCATCTGGAAACCATTCCCTCTGCCATGCTCTTGCCTCTTCATTCACTCCATTAATTAATTATTTCCTTCTTTATTTCATTATTTCAGATTTTTAGTTTTTTTCTCACATCTAGATGAACTGAGAGAAATATTTAATTCATTGTCTCCTGCATATGTGTCATTCTCTCATCTCTAAGCTGTTTCTTAGGGAATTCCTCCTTCTGAAAGTGCTGGGCTTCTTTGTTGTCATTTCTACAAAGTTTTGTGTATACTGAATTTGTCAAAGGTGATTATTTATTCAACCGGAAGAAAAAAAAATCATGAGCAGCTGGGAAGCTTTATTTGTACTTGCGTTTTTCTTCTAAAATCTACAGTTTGTTAAGACCCACTGTGTATGTTAAATTACAATCTTTTTTTTTTTCCTCATGCATGCCTATTTATGAGAGGAAAAATAGACACTGATTGCATGGTGTAGCTGATTAGTTAAACAAATGTTCTGCGAGCCTCAGCCACACTGGAGCTTTGTGTATTGGCCCCATATACTATTTCTCCGCACATAACAAATACCAGAGTGGTCTATACTCATGCTTGGCATAAATTGGCATAGCAAGTGCTGCTGCCTTATGCCACCTAAAGAAATATTTACCCTGCTAGTAATGATGGATTTCATCAAAACTCCTGATGCCACTAGCAGGGCGAATCGTAATGAGAACAGGATGAGCTGGTGTCGATAGCATTTTGATTTCCTTGGGCCTGCAGTCCTGCCCCAAGCACATTTTTTCTGTGATTTTTCTTTCAACACCCTGGCCAGCAGCCAGAGCGGCTCCGTGCGCGGCGCAGAGCTCCCTGAAGGATTAACGGGGGTCTCTCGGGGACTGACGATGGCGTTCATGTCTCTGGTGTGACTGTATAATTCACTGCAGGCCTGAAAAAATGGAGAAATGACTCCCTCAAGACATTTTCCTAACCCAAAAATATAGCAGAATCAGAGGCAACAAAAGAAAACAGATTCTGCCTTGTTCTAACAAAGTTTTGCCATGCCCATCTCTCTGGGGATCTGGTATTCTCATTATCACTAAAGTGATGGTAGCAGTCACAGGCACAAAGTGACTGAATGCATAGGCAGATACTCATTTATTCCTACAGATGAGACAAGAATGGAGAGAGGAGGCAGGGGGGAGTTGGCAGGGAAGATGCAATATTGCCTTCCCCAGCTGCTGCAGCTTGAAGACACATCTTTAGATGGTGCTTCCAGGACACAATTAGGGAGGTAATTAAATAATCCTGTGAAAAACATCCTGGCAGCTAAGTGTGTTGTAGGCAAGGAACTGAAGAAGCACTATACTGCTGTCCATGGCAGTAGGCATGGAGATAGGCATGAAAATTATCTGTTCTCATTCTTACCATTGCAACAGTTTGTAAAGTCCGGTTGCTTATTCCCTAAAAGCCCAGACAGAGCTAGACTAAGCGTGTTGCTGAAAGTGCTGTTCAACCAAAGGACTTTGGGCGAGAAAATGGGTTTGTCTAAACTCAAATCTTGGACTGATATTGAATCACGGTGAACCTACTATCTGCACCTTTCGTTTAGCTGCTCTAGATAACAATTGCAGATGGGGTGCAATGGGGGGGACATAAGCATACGTGAGCCACACACGCATGACACCTGGAAAGCATGTGAAGCATGTGCAGCACATACTGAGACTGCTACTAATCCTGCTGTGTGCTTGTCTGAAGGGAGCTCAGGTACTCACACTGCAGGCAGACTCCAACTGTTTTGCAGGTGAAGGCAGCAGGATAAACCCATTGCTAGTGCTCATTTTTACAGGATGAGTGAATGCAAAATTCCACAATGACCACATCCAGTTGGAGTAACTTCAGGGCACAGGCAGGACTGTTTGAATATTCTGGGTTGCTTTTTTGTCAGGGGACCTGAATACTTTGAATTGTGTAGCAATTAAGAATATAATAACTTGACAATGTTAAATATCATTAATAACTGATCTAAGGGAATTTGCAAATGACCATGCCGTTACCCAGTGTTGGCAGCATAAATACCAATTAATGTTGTAACTGTAGCTGTTTGTACTTAGTAGATTATATCAGTGAATCCCACAGAGTGGGAAGGAGTGTCAAATGATCTAACACGGGAGAAAATAATAATGATAGTGATCATATGAAAATGATAATTAAGGAAATTCAGTGTCTTCCCTCTGATACATCTGCTAAAGCAATAGTGATGCTCAGGAGTCGTATGCAGAAAGCTGAAAAGCACTGTGTATGTATCCATGTCCATGTCCACCCATCTGTCCCTAACAAATTAGGCAAGGCAAAGGAATTACTACGGCAGTTAGCTCAAGAAATTTTGCTTTAGCTTAAGCTGCAGAGGTTTGTGTTCTTGGGAAAAAAGGCCTGGGATTCTGGATTTTGCTGTCCATGATTTTTGCAGTAATTATCTGTATTATGCAGGACATAGATTTCTTTTAACAGGGAGCTGGAAAATGCTCCAGTGCAAAGCTAGTTCTGGACTCCCTCCAGAGCCCACGCTGAAGGGCAGTGAGCGTCTATCACAGTCACACACCATAGCACTCCGGGACCACCAAAATGATGCACCCGCTCATCAGCTGCAGCAGAGAGCTTATATTTCTGTCTGATGCACAGGTCAGGAAGACGTTTGTCATGCTCATGAAAAAGGGAGAAAGCAGCCAGTTAACCAGGGTTTGCTTCACAAGAAAGCTTGGGAAGAAGAGTTTGTATTTCATTGCAGACAGAAATTGTGGATGCTGTTTTTTCCCCTTCTTTTGGCTGTAAATGAGATCTGGAGAGAGGGACAGAGAGAACAAGGAATAAGAATTAATAAAATGCCATACTGATCTTTGGTCAATAAACTTATCTCCAGTTAGGGACTACAGCAGCAGCAGGTGCACAGTATTATTATGTTCTGCTGCAGGGTACTCATTGTAATGGTAAGAAGCCAAATTTTAATAATATTTGCATCAGCATGAATGTGAAGTAATCCCAGTGAAGTCAGGGCGTTTATCCTGGGTTTATACCAATATCAAAGAAAGTAAAATCTATCTGATTTATGTCAAGAGCCCTCTTTGCTGTAATGATTAAAACAGCACTGCACAGCAGCTTCCCTCTTGCAGGCTTAAGGATTCCCTCTTTTTTCTTCAGTATAGGGCTTGGGAATCTCATTTCTTGGCCCAGTGGTAAATGCTCTGACCTTCCCCTCAGATATTAGAATACTTGATTTTGTGTATGTAGGAGTTACTGCATCATGTGTATTGGAGGCAACATTTTTTGTGCCTGGCCTGGTATCCCCATTACCTGATGGGAGTAAGCAGTAATGAAGAATTTGTATTTGAAAGGGAGAAGTTGTAAGATGCATAAACAAGTTAAAGTGTGCAGAGAGGGCTGCAACCTGGATGGAAGAGGCAGGAAGAAGAGAGGAGAGAAGAAGCAGGAAACTGAAGTGACAGTGGTGGGGCGTTAGGTGATGCAGATGGGCAGCTGGAGTTCTTCCAAATCACATCTTAAAAGGACCTGTCCCAGAACATCCACCCTCACCCCTCTGTACCAGTGACTATTGCATTAAAAAGCTGTCTGTAAAGAAAATCAGTCTCAGGTGAATACTGGCAGCAAAAGACGTGTTGTAGGGTAGAGTCAAAAGACCTCGATGCATAGATGTGAATATCAAGTGCAGATAAGAGCTGGAAAAAAGCTTAAATGTGGTGACTAGGACGTGAGCATGGGAGAGCAGCACAAGGGGGAGCAAGCATAGCATCCAGACCTGTCAGTCTCACAAAGAGGTGACATCTGTCAAGGCAGATATCATCCTGATGGATTGTCACCTGTATTGACAGAGAAATAAGCTCTGCTTATTATGGAATATTTTGGCTTAATGATGTACTGCTTTTTTT
>VXAV01006202.1:304975-331742 GCA_013399715.1 Alectura lathami
TTTTTTTCTGTTTTCCAGAATGAGAGAGAGTTGGTTTAAAATCTGATCTGTACTAGATGCTGTTTGTGGTTTCCTTTGAAATGGAAAAGCTTTATATATCTCATTGGAAGCATGATTGGCTCTAGCTCCGTTGGTATCGCTGGAGTTGGTCCTGTCTGAGTAGATCTGGAAGGATTCTATAAGCAGAAATGCTCGCAGGCAGGCCAGGCACTGAGACACCACCTGTCCCCAGCAATTTCTGCAGCAGGTTATTGGGACGTCAGTGTTTTGTTATTGCCGTTGTGTCTTTTTCCTTGCCAGAGAAACGATGGCAAGGAGGGCCCTGGTGATTGTTTAGTTCTGTCATAGGCAGGGAGGGAGCAGGGCTATATCTCACTCTTGTTTTATTGTTATAATTCCATTTAGTTCATTCTTCCTTTATATTTCTTTGTGCTGTGAATTTAGCTCTCTGAAAATATCGGCAAACATTCCTGCACACGTGCAGGATCAGCTCATTGTGGTGGTTTCTTAACTAGGTCTTGGCTGTCTCCTGGAAAGATGGTCTGTAGCAGGAAGGATTCAAGGTTTACACCTGACCTGCCTCTGTAAGCATCTCCAGGTGCTGTCTGCAGCTGTGATTCCACAGTCATTATATCAGGTCTGTACAATCCTGGTTCTTCTAGCAGGACAAATTTGATCCTTGCATGCTGTTACACATGTCTGTTTCTGTTGGAGTCAGCTGTGCACATACAGCAGGGCTGATGCCAGTTTACACATTTATGTTAGCTGCCATGCTGGCTGTGGGAGGATGAGCAATGCCTGATCCAGCTCCAAGTGAGAGCAGGGCAGGATAACGTACACTGCTGTGCACATTGCTTGGCAATGTGGTGCTTTGTCCAGAACTGTCCTCCAGCTGGGAGGAGTGCAGAGTTTGAACAGAAGGGACACTGCAAAAGAAACCTGTGAAAGGAGAGAGGGACTAGCAGAGCTGAAAAAAAGAGTGGAAGAAGATTGGAGACAGAAAAGCAACAAGGACCTAATCCTGTATAAGAAGCGCAAACTGCCCTTAGCTGCTAGTGACTGCAGCAAAACTGGTTTTTGCTGAGTATTTATATCACTTTTTTATTATTCTCACTCCACAGTTACAGACAGGATTAGGGTGGAGGAAGGAAATGCTTTGTGCCTTGCAGGATCTGACCCCTGGTGAAAGGGGTCAGGTTCACGGGCTGTGAAGGAGCCAGGGACTGGAGACAGGCAGGAAATCTACTCTGATATCTAACGTTCCTGCTCCATGACCCCTTGACAAACATCAGTGAAGATCTCCTGCATCCTCCAAGAGCAGGAAGTCATTTTGCAGTAGGGGAGACAGAGGCAGGGAGACAGGAAGACTCAATTTTTCAAATGTGACTGTTTTGGACTCAATTTTTCAAATGTGACTGTTTTGGATGACTCTGTTTCCTCCTGAAACATGCACCAGGTTTGTCTGAGATCCTGGATGTTGTCAGAAGAGAGCCAGAAACAGGACCCAGGAGACCAGGCTGCCTGAACAGGGCACACAGGGTCAGATCCCAAAGCAGCTGGAGGTATAATCCCTACATTAAAGGCAGGAAGCAGTGTGCAGCTAGGATACAGCAGAAGTAGTTAATGGTAGAAAATATTCACCTAACCCTTAATTATTTAAAGCCAGGATTAATTTTGCAGTTCCTCTGGCAGGTTTCTCTGGTCATTAGGGCACTGGCAATAAGTCCTTCCCAGCAATCCAGCTATTGATCAATCTCTCCAAAGGCTAATGTGTCACCGAGAGCTTGGAGATATCCGTGGCTCAGGGCAGAAGCTGAGCAAGGCAGAATTTATCCGTGCTCTTAAACTACACTTTTCTTTCTTTCCTCACCCTCCTCTCAGAGAGATGATAAAAATAAAGACACATAAACTCAAGAAGAAAGAATAATGGCTTCATCCTGCTGAGGGACTGTATCTTGAGGGTTTGGCTAGCTTTCATTGTAAGTGCTGCTGACTTGAAGAAATTCTTTTGATCATCTAAACCCTGGCTGGATTAAATTGCCAAATCCCCTTAGATTCCTTGGGATTTACAAAAGATGTTGAATGCAAGATTTCTCTGTGACCCACTAGGCCTGCAAGGCCATTCAAACCTCTGCTGTCCCCAGAGGCACAGGGCAGCACTGAGGGATCATCTCTAATCCTTCAGCTATTGTGCAAAGGGCTGAGGAGCTGTAGGGGTCACTTGGTCCCACTCAGGACACAGAAAGGAGGTCCTGGACAGGGATGCTCTGGCCTCACTTGGAGAGGGGAGATCTTTGTGCGTGAAGCCCAGCCCGAGGGACAGGGTGGCAATGTGTTTGAAAGAGGAATGAATTCCGGGCAAGCCTCTGCAAGACTTGTTTGCATTAGCTTTCTACTTTCTTGTTTCTTATCCCACCTGCACTTTTAATATCACCCAAATGTTTGAGAGTAATGGGAATAGCTTATATGTTATTAATGGTTGTAATCAGTGGCCAGGCTAACTGAGCCAGTACGCAGCCAGCTCCATTTCATGCCCTCTTTCCACATTCTCTGGCTTGACTCTTCTGCTCCGTTTGTCTGAAATGAACAGAGATGAAGTTAAATGAATTACAGCCTCTCCTGCTTCATGCTGAAAACCTAGAGGGAGAGTTAAGTGTCACTGTATTTGGCTCACAATTTGTGACTCTGCTGCAGCACAGCCTTTCTCTGGCAAGTCCTAGTACAGACTCCTTCTCTCTCATTCAAAACCTGCTCTGAATGCAGCATCTCCCACCTTCCTGCTCCTGCTGTCCCCGTGCTCTGTACACTGTTCCCGTACAGGCTGAGATCTTCCAGAAGTTGAATATTCCTTGAGAATCCCAGCAGTGCACGGGACTACGCAGGGAGTCCAGGTGTGGTAAGTGAACTAATAGTTGTGTGCCTCCTCACTCAGACCCAGAGGGATCTTGAGAGCTCAATGGGAACCTTGCCCAGATTCCAGGGAACATGGTGCTACAAGGAGAAAGTGTCAGTGGCGCTCCATTTGGTGGGGCTTTGTTCCCTGGAACACAGGTGTAGTTCACATCGCAATTGTAAGGTAGACACACAACATCCGTACCCCCACTGGGGTGAGATGCAGCATTGCTGCTGTTGAAGCTTCTGCCTCTCCGTGCTGTTTGAACAAGTTGGGAATTCTGCGCGGAGTCAGGCAGCAGCAGGAAGCCACCACACGCTGGGGTTGCGTGAGGAACACACGCCAAGCATGCCTCCTTGTGCTCCTTGCTGGCTGGGAGATTGGTCCGGCGCGAAGTTTTAATCCTTCCCATACAGAAGCTTCCAACTGGTACAGCTCATTCTCCCTGCTTAGCTAAATGCGTTTTCAAACACCAGCCTGGAACTGGATGGTAATTACACTTTGGCATTAATATTTAAACCACAAACACAGTTAACACACTAATACCGTCCCCATAGGCTACTGCTCATTTAAGTTTCATCCTTATGAGACTTAATTATTGTCAGGGATGAATCCTAAAAGGCAAGAAATATTACAGCTGGAAGACTAAACATTCCCTTATTATTAGAGCTACAGGATTTGGGCACAGAGTATGGAAACAACCTTGGCCGTGGCAGTAACATTTGTACTGCTACTGGAATTCGGTGAGTTTTTAGATCTGACAGCCTGATTTTTAATGGCTGTTGAGATTTCTGTGTACTTACACTTTTGCAGAGATCTCAGCGTTCTGTTGCTTTAGCCAGAGAACAGCTTTGCAAAACTCAGGTGTCATTACCCCTGCTGTACAGATGGAGAAACAGCGGATTTTGAAGGGCCTGACCCAAGGCAGCATGAGGACCCTGTAGTCTTAGCCTTCCCCTCTCTGGAAGAAGTGGCTGAGCTGGTGATAGTAGCAAGTGTCTGACGTTTCATGCTTGCCATTTAACTGTTCTTCCAGTTATCTCTCCAGTGTAACCTCTTCATAGACCTTTTATACTAAAGAACACTGGGATCACACATTTTCAAATCAGTTTGTGCAGCTGCAGTTAAATTCCCAGAATATGAAGAGCCAGCCTGCCATTTTCGATGCTTTTTGGCATTCCGAATCACACTTTATTGTTTGCAATACAATAGGGCAATCTGTTATAGAAACAAGTGAAAAAAGTTGGATTTTCAAATGGTGGAACTCCGCATGCATCAAGAGGCTGGGCCGGGGAGGAAGCTTGGCTCAACACCACTGAACTGATCCTCAGCCAGAAATGAGACTGCTCAATTCCTCTCTGGGTGTCTCTAAGACAGCAGCAGCGCACTGGATGAGAGGAGAGCCGTGAGATGGAGCAGGGAGGAGGAATCCCTCGTGCATCCCTACCCCGGCAGGCATACCCACACGTGCTCCCAGGATCCTGATGCCAATGCAGGTGTGACATGTTGTAGAGGGGACAGGCTGCTGTCAGTGAGAGCTCCTGTTCTCAGAGACTTCTTGGGAGATGTGTGAATTCAACCAGCTCCTGACCTGAAAACCAGATAGTGTCAGAGGGTTCTCCTGATCAGCAGTCAGGATGTTCTGTTCTTAATGGGCTTCAGGGGAAGGCTTGAATCAGGGCAGATGAGTGCAGGTTGGGTGCTGTTTTCTGTTGTGCTGCACTGAGCAGGAGTCAGCGTGCTTAGATGAGTTCATGGCTGCAGTGTCAGGATCAGGGCATGCGTACAGAGGAAACTCTCAGTTCTCCTCCAGCTGCACTTCGCTGAGCATCCCCTGATTTTCACTTTGAATGCAAGCAAACGGAAATAGCCACGCAGATAATTAACTGAAGTCTCCAGTTCCACCTGGCTAAGCAGTAGGGTTGTAGAGTGGTTTGTTTCCAGTACTTCTGAAGGGGTACTATTAATTCCCAGAAGTCTGATCAGAACTGAAGCCAGGTAACCAGTGCTACTTTCTGTTTGGAATTGGACCTTGTTCCACTGGACCCAAGTTTGCTAAAAATTTTTGCAAGTCTTGGCAAGCCTGTAGCTCAGCCTGGGATGAATTTCAGCCCTGAGGCTGTACCCCAAAGCAAGTGAGCTTTCCTATTTTGAGATGTTATTAGTTATATTTTGCGCAATTCTGGTAAAAATCAACCAGGAATTTCTGAAATTTCCTTTTCCTTCTCCCTCCCTCCTTCTCTCAGCTTCTGTGCTGGTTCCATAGTAGTGTTGTTGTGTGTGGGGAACCCCAGGCCTCATGGAAGGAGAGAAATCCCTTGACATGGATCTTCAAGTTAATTACTAGTTTCTTCAATAGTCTCAAAGCCTTTAATGAAGGGCAGTGCAGACTCTACCACCTGTGTCCAAGGAAAGGCAAGTCTGCTGCCATCTGCTCCCCCAGCCTAAAACTAATGAGTGCATTAACTTCCAAAGAGAGATTCATAAACTTCCACTGCCTGAGGACGCTATGGGCTGTTGATGTTTAAAGAGTAGCCTCCAAAGATTGCTTAGCCAACTGTGCTCCATTTTATGGAGTGAAACCCATCAGAAGGCTCCCATTACTCACAAAAAGGAAGGCGATTTTTCTGGGGGTGATAGCTGTGTTACAGTAGATTAAATCCATCATTTACGTTGCTCAATAAGCAAGGCAAGCAAGCTCAGTCCTGGCAGAGGATTTAAAAACTAACAAATCCAGGCACAGTGGATGTGAGTCCGTGTCCCCCTGCATGGATGCACAATGCGTGTGGGATGCGGGAGCACTGGAGTGGCTATCTGTGTGTTGATGTAAATGATGATCCAAAGAGCAGTGAAAGCAGGAGGGTGTGAAGGACTCCCACAAGGAGGTGAGTCTCAGGAGCAGAACAGAAGAACAGTGGTCCTGCCCTGCTTCCACTTTAACCACTGTGAAAGGCTTTGTTCCTTACTGCCAGAGCACTGCATTAATTTTCCCTGTATCCATCTAGTCAAACTAGATTCGTCCTCCCTTTGAGGGTGTAATTATTCTCTGTTTAACACGCAAGTGCAATGTTTTAAATGAGAAGCCTTGATTTGTGCAAAGAGGCATTGACGTTCAGTCTGTGTTTATTCATGGGCACACTGCCCATGGGCTGAGATACAAGCAGAGAGGCTGACACCGAGGGCCTGAACCGCTGTGTGGTTGCCCCCTTACATTGATGGTATAAACTCAGATTAACACAGGGATGACTCATAATTTGTCTGTTACCCGTGCTGTTTGGCAGGCATAGAGGTGGGGTGCAGACTGATGGCCTGCTCTGAATGTTCTGCCTTGTTCTGCCTTGTATCTCAGCTGAATGCCAACCTGAACTGTTTGATGTACATTTTTTTTCTCATTGTTAAACACCAAGCCTCAACATTTTCCAAGCAGCTCCTTGGGGTTTTAGCCATGTGACTACCATTAAGGAAAATAGCAGTCATGTACTACATTTTCCAGCACAAATTTATCCTGGGGCTTCCTGGGATGCAGCTGTTGGGAGCCATTCTGCTTTTTGGCAGTCGCCAGTCGGGGAGAGGTGGCAAATTTCCCTGCTGCGTGTCCTGGTGAAGCATCAGACAGTGTGAAGCTGCTGAGCACCTGCCTCTTTACAGAGGGAAAGTGCTGCAACTGCTCCCCAACGCCCTGCAGGCACTGCTGGAAAGAGGGGGGAGATGGGGTCAGATGGGCAATTGCTAAAATGAGCGATGGGTGTGCTAAGTGCTCCCACCTTGTAGCAGTGGAGCTTTGTGCACAGTGAGTTTAATGAAATTAAACAGTGAGAGGAAAGCAAGTTCTTGTTGTTCTCATTTTGGAGGCTGTGATGTTAAGCACTAATGCACAGCAGAGGCCATTTGCTCGGAGCGGTCTTTATGATGTGCAATACACAACCTACAGTGTGTGGCCCACTGGCCCCTTAGGTGTTAACCAGCTGCATGCAAACAGATGTCTGGGTAGCATTTGGGTAATATCTGTGGTGACAGTGACCAAGTGATGCCTGGTATAGGAGTTACGGAAAGTGACACAGCCTATAAACATGAAAATGATAAAGCTCAATTTTAAATCTCATTTTGGAGGAGACACAACACTATTTCTGAGGGGCAGAGGTTAGGTTCTGAAAATGCCTAATGCTTTAAAGAAAATATTGAGCATTTTTTCAAACATCCCATCTTCCAGCTGAGAGGTGCCCTGGGAATACTGATGATCAGACCAGCTCAGAGAAGGGCCCAGCTCTGTCACAGCACCTGACTCTAAGCAGTCGGATTTGTTGTGACATAAAATCCTACTGACAACTCTGAGAGAGACTTGCCGAGAGATAATAAAGAATAAAAGTTGAAGAATGCTCATCAGCAATTACCTTCACTGCTTTTAGTAACAGAAGAATGAATAATTCTGCATGCAAGTGAAGTTACACAGAGATGAATTTGGCCTGCAGCTTTAATTGCTTTAATTTTTTGTGAGGTCTCTGTACATTTTCTTTTCAAAGTCCATTTTTCTTCTCACTGTTTGCAAAGAGAGATTGACCATGACACAGAATGAGCACACAGTAGTTTTCAGAGAAGCCTGGCACGGCTTCTCTATCCTTTCATTTCAAAGGCACACCAGATAGAACTATTATCTAGTTCTCCTTCAGTAATTCCCTCCTTTTCCTACTTTCTTTTGCCTCTTCTTGAAAATGCTAATAGTAAAATTGCACTGTAGCTGAGATGGTCTCGGCCAAATCATAACACAGGAGTAGGCTTTCTGTGCCAGGACATGAAAAAGAAAATCCCAGAGGAAAGAATGTGGGGATTTAAGATGGAAGTGCAGATACGACCTTAACTCCAGTGTCATCCACAGCAATGCTTTAATTTATTCAATCAATTTCAGGGCCCTTAGGCTGGGAAAGGATAACGCTAGGATATTAAATCTGTCCCTCTCGCCAATCTGTCACCGGTGTGTCAGAACACATTGATTCTTCTAGTCCTGCTTTTATTAACTGTCTCCTCAGTGTGGCCTCCCAGTCTATCACACACTAACCTGCAGTTGCTGGCTGAGTGCGAGACCTCTGGCAAACCCCTGGATCCTCTGCTGACCCCATTTTTTAGCGCTGTCAGTGCAGATGTGATGACCTGCTATTACTGCATGTCATTCATCCCCACAGACCTGGGAATTGCCAAGGAAGACCAGATTGGAAGTCTAATTTGTCTTCTCACAGAGACTAGTGATAGGAACATCAAAAAAAAAAAAAAAAAAAAAAAAAAAAAAAAAAAAAAAAGGGATGCACTGTGCCTAACTAGCTGTGTTGTAAATCCAGGAGGAGTGTCCTGAGGGATGTTCCTCCCAGACCCATGGCCTGCAGGACGGAGCTGATCACCCTGGTGTTTTGTCTGCAGTTCAGTTAGTTAGCCGGACATCACAGTGGAGCACGTAGGCATGAGCATCACGCTGTAGAGATGGTTCTGGTACTCTTAACATTGCCAAGCTGGGCACTGGCAGTGGGATTTTTTGAAAAATTGGGAGTTTTTACCATTACTGAAAACTCTATCATAAAGAGAGGTACTTTTCCCCGCTGGGGTCTGAGTAATTGAGACACCTTTCTTTCTTGATTTATTTGCCTGTAGAAGTCCAGATGCTTTTAGCACTGTTTCTTTTCCCTGTGGTGCGAGCAAATATTTAGCTGCAGCTCCTCACCTTAATTTCATTAATTATCTGCTGGGGCTGGAAACCTCTGAAATAATGTCTGATTTTAAAAGACATTTCACAAGAAAAATAAGAACCAAGTGCCTCCACTTCCTTCAAAGGTCCTTTTCTCCTTTTGCTCTGCATCTGGTTTTAATTCCCTCTCCTTCACCTTCCAAGGACTTTCAGGTTACTTTGTTCCCCTCTGAGATGGAGAAGAATAGGTAATTATGTGCCATTACCACCTGCAATATGGTCTGATTCAGGGTAAGTTTCTCACCCCCACAAGTAAACAATGAAATAAAGTCCCTAATTCATCCAGGTGATTTTTCTTTTTGGTGCCTGCATGCATAATTATTCACTGTGTCTGCCTATGAATGTCACGTTGGAAAGAAGGAATCAAGAGAAGACATCTTGCTTTACTGTACACATCTTAGCATGAATAATATATGGAATGAGACAAGGGAGTGGAGAACTAAGTGGCTGAGGTCTTCCTGAAATGATTCTATTCAAGCTGCAGGCTCTCCTTAGCTAAAGTTCTGGCTAGAGACCCTGGAGTAGCTGAGAAATCAAGCTTTTTTTAGTTTTTGTTTTTTTTTTTTTTTTTCTTCTGAAGTCCAACATCAGTGTTCATACTTCCCATTGCATTCCTGGCGTTTACAGTGGAGAGGCTGGCACAGCTCCTCTCTTCTCAGAGGCAGAACCTTGCCTCGCTTCAGCAGAGCAGGGACAGGCTGACACAGCCCAGACATCGCTGCGTGTCACAGTTATGCACAGCTTAAGCAGCAGTTGTGTTCCTCCCCAGAGGTGACTGTGTTGCAGGGAGCAGAGCATTTCCAGAAGCAGGAGCAGGTTGCTGTTGTTCTATTTGTGCCTCTCTGTTTGGCCATCCTTCACCCTCTTGAGAAACTTGCAGCCCCTCAGCCTTTAGCCCAGCACTGTCCTGCTGTACCCCACTAACACAGAGGAGAGCAGGGTTTTCTGCTGGTTTATTCCCCAGCGTGAGGAACCCTGCTCTCTATCCAGAGGTATCTTTTGGGTGGGAATGGGAGGCTGTTCAGGGCACTGCTGGGTTTCCAGTTAGGGAAATTCGTGGCTATCACAGCAAATCAATCTTTTGTGCATAACATATCACTATAAACAAGGAACACATATCTCATCTAGTCGCTCTTCTGGGACAAACAGGCAGATCAGAAGTTTCAGAAAAATGAAATACGTCTTGCAGAGGTTTGATCAATGTGCTCATTTATGGGAAAGAGCAGAGTGCAGAATGTGCAGGTGTAAAGGGGTGACAGCTACTATCAAACGCTTTCCAAATCCTGTTAAATATACTGTACCAAAGAGTTTGTAGAGGAGAAGAATCTGTGAGGAAAGGGGTGAGGTAGTCAGAGAAAGGGAGGAACCTAGATTTGAGAAAGTTTTCTTATTTTCACTCCCGAGAACAGCGTGTGATATGGATGAAGATGTGGTAGATTGGTGTGTTAGTGAATTGAAGTCCCTTTTGTAGGAAATGCATCAAGACAGGATTTCAAGCACGGTGAGCGTGGAGAGCACACTGTTTGCAGAGCACTTGCAAATGTTTAATTGTGCAGAGGAAGGACAGCTAATCAGCTGGACAGTAATCCCAGAACTGGGAGAACTCCCTTTAGGAGTACCATGGGAAAATCACTTCCAGACCCTTCAGAACAATTAGGCACCTGTCTCTCATCTTTGTTCCTAAATGTACCTGTTGGTCTGTATCATTTTTTTATCTGCATCTCATTTTTCTGTGCATGTAATGGGGGATGTTAGCAGTGAGTCTTTGGGGACTAAATTCATCAGTCATTAATGCAGTACACAAACATCCTGGCCAGATGGACTGACAGTAGTGGGTGGGCAAATAGGTAGGGAGTGGTAGATGGAGACAGACACATGGGCAAAAAAATCACCTCGTGGTCTGTGGTTTGCTTCTACAGGACTTGCTGCTGAAAAGTCACTTTCTGAATTCCTGCTCTTGTCAGGAAGTGTGTGTGTGCAGTTTGGAGCCCAGATGTGGGCATGCTGACATTTGGAGGCTGCGGTGGAAATGGGTATTTGTTTGAGCTTGGTTGGAAATTGCTTCTGAACTTGGTGTCCCTATCACGTTGAGTGGAATATTGCCGCAATTGTTGCAATCAACCGATAGCAAGACAGGACTCTGAAGAAGTACATTGCATAGGGACATAGCGTGACTCAGATGGGAAAATCAGGGCTAACATCTGTTTCCAGGCCTTGAGGTGAGATAAAACTACATGGGATGGAAGAGAAGGGTGGTGTTCCCATGAACAGCCTGGCAGGCACCCGTCGGCATGTATCCACAGTCCAGAACATGTTGCTAATTGTCCCTCATCTGAACAGTTGCAGCCCCAAACTGAATTGCCTAGTTAGGTCATCTCTGTGTCTCCTAATCATGTGTGACATTAAACACTTATTCAATGCAACTGTTTTCCAGCACTAATTATTAAGCATGCAAAGTTGATATTGAGCGAGGCCATTGAGCCAAGACGATTCAATAACGAGCAGGGAGGAGAGATTATTTCAGTACAATAAGTTCGCTGGAGCCAGATGGAGTTCCCAAGATGCACCAGGACAACGTGACACATGGATTGTCCTTTGGCTTGTGTTGACAACTCTAACTGTGCTATTAAAAAGCCATCAACGAACTGGAGTGAGGAGCAGCAAGAAAGAAGACAATGAGGGGGAAATTGAGGGCATTTCAAACTAAATGTGGGTAAGCGGCAAATGTAAAACGCAGGGAGGCACGGCTGGGAGACTCCAGATTTCCCTGTGATGCTCAGTGAGAGAACAGAAAAACCTCTGTATTTCTGCAGGATTAACAGGAAGCTGCAACATGACCTGCCTCCATACCAGGCTTGTCCACCCAGTGAATTTCTAGCTACCAGACCTTTGCATCCCATCCCAAATTTAAAGAAGGAAAAGCTTTGTGTTTGTGCTGGCAAAATCCTCAGTGTGTCAGTTGTCCCTTTACACGTGGAGGCCGTTGCCTGTAGCTGTGGTTGGAAGAGCAGTGCCTACACTGTGAGACCCACACACTAGTCCTGCTGGGGCTGCCGAGAGATGCCTGGAGATGTTCGTGCCCTAAATGATATGTTCACAAAAAGTCCCAGCACATTTTGAACCAAGCTCCTTTTGCTGCATTTTTTTCCCTCCTTTTGTCTCTTGGATTTGCACCCTTCCCCTTCATTTTCTTCATCTCTGACTCCATATGCTTTGCCTCTTCCCTCTTTTTGTCTCTCTCCATTACCTAGGTGACCCTGAGAGGTCAGTTGGTAACCAGGGCCCCTTGGAGGCAGCACCTCTGTGTCCTTCCTTTGTTCTCCACACTTCATGGGACCTTTGTCTTGTCTTCTGCATCCCGGGATGCTGCTAACAGCCTCTGCTGGGACGGAAATGCCATCCTATAGCGAGTCGGGTGGTATATGACATCCAATTATCCAAACAGAATATAATGTAATTTCACCCATGGGCAGCCCTGAAAGGAATGAATTTCCTCTGAGTGTGATGTATGAAGCCGCCTCTGCTATCTCTGTTTGCTGAGCCTCTTGCTTCATTCCCAGCTCCCTGGCAAATCTCTAAAGCTCAGAAGACGCTGGAGCACAGCACGTTTCACAGCTGAAGAACTAAGATAAACCAGAGACATAGCAGCTTGTTGTTTAAATCCCAGAGCAAACAGAGGGAAATTAATGGGTCTATCTATATCCCTCCCTTTCACTCTTCTGTTTGTATTTTCCTTTCTTGTTTTCTCCCCTCTTTCCTTTTTCCTTTGTTCTCTTCCTTCTTTGTTTCTTGTTATGATAAACATGATTCCTGCCACAGTGGTGTTCACCCTTGGGGGTTTTGCTTTATGTCAGGGGAATGGCTGGGACAAGACAGGGCTGTTCAGGGGATTTAGCAACTTGTGGTTAACCGGCTTTTCCCAGGGATAAGGTGCTGGCTGGGAGGGAGAATGGAGCTGTGCTGAGATGGGTTAGTTAAGTCCTGAAGGGGAGAGCTAGCAAATGACTTTTTTTCCTATCTTATATCTCACAGCTTTTGATAATACTGTTAAATAACTTAATAGCTACCCTCCAGTGAGGAAACCTGTAGCATTCCTGACTGTCTCTGGTCTGGGAGAAAAGTTTGAAGGTATGGAGGCAGCTATAGAAAGAGAAACACATCCAGCAACATGCTGAAAGCACATAAGCAGTTTGGATGTCTATGAAAAGAAACGCGTGGCTCAGCTCCCTGGGTGCTCCTGGGGCTCTTGTTGCACGACTGTCTGCATCCCCAGGTGCCAGCAGCCCGCAGGACTCTGCCCCTGTGTTGTAGCTTTTGCTGATGGATGCTGCCTCTGAGTACCTGCATCATGTGTCTGCCTGCACAAAGCACCGCGCCACTGCTCCTCAGGAGCACAGAGCAAACCATTTAGCTGAATGTGCAATGTCCCAGGCAGCTCTGAGAAGGGTAAACAAAGGCCTGGGTGTTATTAACACGCTACCCTGAGCATTTACAAGTTCCCTCTTAGCAGAGAGTTGTCCAGGTGAAAGCAGCAGATTATGCCATGATTAATGATTCACAGGTGTGAGAAAAGAAAAGGAAGAGAGGGGAGAGGGGGTGCTGGGCAGGAGGGTGAGGGGGGATTAGCTGATCCCTGAGCCCAGCTCTGCTCCCAGCTGGCTGCTGTGGGATTCCTCCAGCTGAAACAAGCCCAGCTGTGGCACAGCTCCTTCATTTCCTGGTGATCTGCCTCACTGCAGAATGAAATCAATGGGGCTAGGGATTGATTTGAGACTCTAGAGTAAGCTTTAGGACGTCTCTGTGGCCTGTCACCACTTTTGTGAGCTGAAGGTGGTGTCAGTAATGCCAGGAGGCAGAGCCACACAGCTACAAGCAGAGGAGTTGCTTTGGATGTGTGCTAGTTTAGCTGTGGGATTACCAGAGGGTACCAGAGTGATGTTATGTCTAATCCAGGAGTGTGCCCCTGGCAACGTACAGTTACACACACTTCAGGGGGAAACATAAAACATACACTGCACAGCATCCGTCACAGAAAGGCGTGCCAGTGGAGAACTGAGGACTGTTTGCAGGACACTCTCCGTGTGAAATTGCTTTGGCTGACGCACTGTGGCTGTGTCTCCTCTCAGGCATTTCTTTGACTGGCACTGGCTATGTGCATGCCTCTCACTGGCTGATAAAGGATGCCTGCCTGCCCTGCAGCAGGTTAGTGGTAAAAGAAGCCTTCTTCCCTTCTGAAGGCTTGGGAGCAGGGCAGTGGAAGACTGTCCTCCTTGCAGCACTGGTGGTAGGAATAGCTGTGCAGGAGTGAAAGGAGCACCCAGCACCGCCCTGCACAGTCAGAGAACATGAAAGCAAAAGTTGTGTTAATCCTTCTGGGCTGGACTGTGATATATCCTTTAATTGTAAGATCACACACAGTCTCCTGCATCACGCAAGGCATCAAACGGCATGCTCTGAAACTCCAGCTGTATTCTCCTAAGCTGCTGCCTTCATGTTTATTTAAAAGAGCTAGCAGTGAAGCCTGTTAAAAGTACATCCAATGGAAAATGACAGCAAATGGTGCTGAGAGCATCTGTACAGATCCCAAAGTCCTGAATGTATGGGAAACCCCTTCCCTATGGCAAGGCGTAGGGAGGATTCAGGAGAGCCCTGAACCCTTTTTATCTTTCTTTTTAAGGTAAATACCAACCGGTTGCTTGGGGCATTTTTGGCCTTCTGAAGTGGTGATGCCTATTTGATCTGCCATTTGAAAGGACATGGTCTGGTTTTCTGCTTCCTTGCTGTGTCTTTGTCAGGGGTATAATTTAGGACTAATTAATTCTCAGCTCTCAGGCCTCACAAAGGAGCATCAGCACCTGGTGGACTTTGTTTGCTAAAGCCTTGATGAAACAGGAACACATCCCTCTTTCATCTTATTGTACGAATAATTAGAATAACTTAGCCAAAGTCCCCTGGGATGCCGTTTGTGCTTAAAACACTTCCCTTCAGTGGCTGGCTGCTTTGGCAAAGCTGGAGGAGTTGACACCCCCTGCCCATAGAGGCTGCCAGCCTTCCATCTGTACGCCTAGGGGCCCCAATCCTTTCTGAGGAGCCAGATTTCAGAATTTTGCCTCTCCTAGAGAGCAGCTGAAAAGAAGGATGATGCCTAGGCTTGGAACAGGTGGAAGGATGACAGATGTGTGTGAACACAGCAGATCCTCTAACGACTCTTCCAGCTTTGTGGTCTGGTGCACGGCACATGCCCTGTTCTGGGGTGCATGGGGACCTGTTGCCACGTGGTTCTGGGTCACCCCATCAGTTCTGTACAGTGGAAGGGGCACACATTAGGCTCAGTGGCACCACTGTTGGCTCTGGAGTGCCTTGGGATCTTTGAGGCCAGTGGAGTTCAAAAGTAAAGGTAGCACCGCCTCACTTGAGCAGGTCTGATTGCTTAAAGTTGAATCCCATTTATGTCCGTAGAGATCAAGATCTCTGAGATTTGTTTTTTTCCTGATATCTTGTCACAGAAGAGCTGAAATGTTTTGCATTGCTGGGATTTCAACCTTTTGCAGTCCTTCCGCTGTCAGTAATGCAATCCCCTCACGCATATTCAATTGCTGCCTTGGGTGATAATTTCCTTGCTTCTAATGTATGTGCACATAGAGGTTGAGTTACAGTTGCTGTGGGAACCATAACTTTGAGCTTTGTGATTTAAAAAGAAGGAAAAGTGTATTTATAGACTTTATTTATTTTGCTTATGAATCAACATGTTAATATTGATGCAATGAAAGAAGGAAGAGAAACAAACTTCCAAACAGAAAGCATAACATCAAATACCGATCTGTTTGTTTTCCCTTCTGTGAAGTTCCCCTAACAGGCAGAATCCCTACAATAAAAAGGGAAAAATTATGAACCAGAAAGCAGACAAGGGGGAAGAAAGACAGCAGCAGATAGCTGAGAGGTTACATTAAGGTGCTGGGAGAAAAAATGTGTGCATTTACCAGCCACAGCTGACAAAGCATGGGAAACCTTTGTATAAAACCAGCCCCGTAAGGCACTGAGGTTGGCAGAGTCTGGACATTACTGTGGGCAAGTTCAATCACTCTGTTGTTGTCAAACAGGGGAGTTTGCAGGGAAACAATGCAGATGAAAAACCTAACATCTGTATATGCCGTCTCTGCCACTGCCCTGGAGGAGCTAGCAGATTCATGAATTAAAAGCAGAGAGGTTTGTTCCTCGCAGACCGAGAGGAAGCAGAAGTTGTTGCTGGAGACTCACAAGGCTGTGCCACACTCCGTTCTGCCCTTCGTCAGGGTGAGGGGCTGGCTGTGATCTCACAGCACTGTAAGCCAGAAGGAAAGTTCTTTGGGTTGGTGTCAGGTGGCGTAAAGCAGGAGTGATGGGGTGAGCCGGGCCGTGCAGTGTACGACACAGGCGTTCGCTCCCCAGCAGTGGCAATGCCGTGTCCTAGTCACGAGCTAAGTACGATGTAGGACGCTAACGCGCATTCTGTGTAAACTAATACCTTCACAACATGGCTACTTCTTTTTTCAATTTCTCTTTAATTTTGAAAAATACAAACCCTACCCTCTCAGAGCCCCCAGCCACTCTTTCACTGGTCATGCTGCCTGCCGTGGTTTAATTTGTTATTGATTTTTACTGAGGTGGTGTCCATAATGGAAGCAAAGCAGCCCAAATCATAAGTCACTTTTGAAAATTGTGGCCTGAGAGGAAGATGATTAGAACTGGTTGGAAAGGCAAAATCAGTCAGGCCCCTTCAGAAAGTTGTTTGGGTGCACAAAAATAAAAAGTAAACATTAGCAATATTAAAATCAGATTCTTTCAAAAGCTTCAGCTGGGCTTCCATGTGACAGAAATAGCTTTGTTTCCCAAATACAGAGCAGGGATTTATTTCCACAGCAGACAGTGGTGGCTAAGGAGGAGTCACTCTCGTGTATCAGATAAATAACATGCGTTTCTAATATTATTTTGCACTCTAAAGCCCACAGAAGTCATAACAGCCTTCAGGACAATAAATCTAGAGATCAAGTTATAGATTTAACATTTTAGCTACCGTGAAAGATATATGAAATGAGCACTTTGCTGGATCAATGGGTTCCCAGGAGCCATGTGTCCCTGCTCGGCTGGGCTCTGGCCCTGCTCTGGGGAAGGCACTCCACTTCAGCGGAATGTTCACAGGGCAGCCACATTCCTAGGAGCAGAGCACATGGGGATTTATAGATGTAACCTCAGAGCAACCTCCAGGCAGCAGTGAAGCGTTAGCATGGCCGACATATTTCCACTGGGAAGCCAGACACATGCAGGCGTGATGTGACTTACCTGGTGCTGCAAAGAGCCTGAGCAAGGTGAGCCCCCAAGCAGTGACTGTGTCAGGAGGGCTTGTCCTGTGCCCAAGGCACATGGTGGGGCTGAGGGACCGTGCTGCTGCCTGCTAGCAGTGCACAGGGCAGCCTGAACTGAATCTGCGTGGGGAAGCATGCTGGTCAAAGGGGATTCACAGAGCATGGTCCTCACGGGCCTTGGGAATGTGATCGATGATGAAGGTGGTATTTCTAGATCTTTCCCTATGTGAAACTTAAAATCACAGATAGAAGAAACTCAAGAAGAGAGGAACCATTGGGTAAGCAGCCCAATGTCTCGCTTAGCACTTGCCTTTGAGGTTCTCTGTGGGTACAAACTGGTCTGACACCATCACATTCTCTAGCAATACACTGACCTCCACCATGGTGAAGCAGCCCAAATCATAAGTCACCATGGTTGGATGATAGATACATTGTGGTTTGTTGGCAGCAGGTGACTGCTGCAAGAGCGGCCCAGCAACATCTCTCCATCTCCTCTTGTAAGGCATGGCTGGGGCCGTGTCTGTTCGTGCTTGTCAGATGTGCTAGTTCTGCATTTCCATTACATCAATTATGGCCACAGCAAATATTTGATTTCTGTGGAACGTGAAAGGAAAGGAAACTGTTGTGCCTTCCCGGCTCGGGGTGGGCTGGATGTGTGTTGGAGTAAAGGGGGTGTGGAGAGCCAGGGTAGCAGCTCTCACAGTTTGTGGATGAAGTTGCATGAATATGAATGAGGCTGTAATTGGCTCCCACACGTAACCAAGGTGCCTCAAGGCCCAGGCATCCTGGCTAATTGTTGTAGACAATTAATAACTTAAATTCTGTTAATTCCATATCGTGCTGTGCAACTCATTACAGCAACAGAGAGAGAATCTCTGCGAAAGCTGCTTGGAGATAGGGAGTGTTTGGGGAGCCAGGCTGGGCAGCAGGGAAGGTCACAACTGGCTGGCACCAGCCTGGACAGAAAAGCTGGTTCTCAAGCCAGACAGTTTGATAAGTAATCTGAGTGGTGATGGACCTTGGTTTTCAGAACCTAATAAGGCTTACTTTGCTGGGGTTAATGCTTGTGTTGCAGCAGCAGACATCAAAAGCAAACAGCACCTGGGAGAGCGTGGCTTCCTGGTGCCCGAGCGCCCAGGAAATGCTGACTTGCAGGCAGCATGGATCACATTAGGTCTGGAAGCAAACAACTTTTCATGGTGTTTGAACAAGCTCCTCCTCTAGCCACCTCTCCCTTCCCCTTTCTTCAGTATTCATATACATGGGCTTGCTGGGTTTCTAAGTGCACAACTTCAGTGACTTTCTGTCTCCTATTCCTACTTTAACTTTCTTTGTTTCCTTTCCTAAAATTTCCTCTAGAGTTTCATGCTGGAGAAAAGAAAGTTCTCTCTCTGCAGCTTTTCTATCCATCTTGCACAAAATCCTCAGCAGAGATTGTGAGTACCAGTGCTACACTCTAGCTGTCCTGTTGTACCATTGTTAATCCCCTCATCTCCTTCACTCTTGATTTCTGCAAGGCCACAGTCCTGTCTCTGGGAGCTGAAGTGGGCTCAGTGTCCCACAGATGGATGCCTGTCCTTGGATTGCAAAGGGGATCCTGGGAGGGATCCTGGATGCCTTGTTTTGAAGCAGAGTCATGTAAGTTACATCAGATGGTTTTAGCGATCCAAGTAATGACAATTCTAAAATGTAAATGCAGGGGAAAATGGGAAATAATTATAAAGGAATGAATGTAACAGACTGCTGATGGGCACTGGTGGACCTTTAATCTCTGGGCCTTATTAAAGCAAACACATCCGCACCACCCACCAGCTCTGGCCTTTCTCACTGCTTTGCCATCTGTTGCAGGAAGGCCGGATGGACAAAAATTCCATAATTTGCAGAATGTCCTCATGTGAAGCACAGTAAGACGACTGCTGATAGTTCTTGGTCTTCTGGCTGTGAGGAGGCAAAGCTGGCCTTTCGCTACAGAGAGGAGATCCAGACAACTTCACATATAGCTCTTTGTCTTTTGAGTTTCAGAATTTGCAAAACTTTGACAGAAATTTATGAAACTCTCCTCATTTTTCCCCAGGGACAATGAATTTCCAAGGCTTCCCATGGACTGAAACTTCAACCAGATAATTCTCTGCCAGCACCTAAGGCAGTCTGAGAAGCAAAATAAACAAGTAAAACCCAAGCCACACACACTGTCTGAGCTTAATGCAAATAAATCACAGAAGTATTAAGTTCAGTTCTAAATCTCTCTCTCCATCTTCCTGTTTTCCATGCTGTCTGTTTCTTGCCTAAGAATATTTTATCAATCTACCAGTCTGGGTTTATCTACAGTTAAGCTTTTTCCTATCTCTATGTTTTGTCTGTCTGCCTGCCTGCTTGCACAGCCCACTTTAGCTTTATACTAATATCACTGTGTTTGTAAATAGGGGCAGGCTAGCAAAAACAACTACAAAAGCTATTTCTCCAGCCACACCTCGCAAAGGACATTTTTTTTTCCATTCTGAGAGACCAGGGGCTGCTTTGCAGTGATGGTTTGAGCTCTCAGTTGCAGCCACATGCCCTGGCCCTCCACTGGTGGTCACACCATCCACGCAGGAGGCAGCACAGCCAGCTCTGTCCATGGCTCCAGTTCACAGCCTGCCAGATGGACACGAACCCACTGACACTGGTAGGACAGGCTCTAGCAAATGACTTGGAGCCTGCAGCCACCCTCTTTGGCAGCAGGCAACTGTCCTACCTTTCTGAGGTCAAAATGGAATGGGATTGATTTATAGCACCTATGAATTTAGCCTATATTATTCCCCCAACACTTTGTTATTATTATTATTATTTTTTTTTTTTTTCAGGGGAGTGACATTAACTGGCAAAATACCTGATATAAATGTGTGGAATTGAAGTGGCATCTTCTCTTGCATTAATCATTAGACCAGAATGTGCCCTGGGTTTGTACGCTGGAACATTTCCCACATACTGTTCATGGTGATTTACACCAGGAGAGAAGGTTCTTGCCTTCCAGGAATATTCTCCTGGCTAGGAATTTCTGACCTAGAACCTCCCTAGGAATTTTGTGTTTGCTAGGAATTTTTTGAGCACCTTGCTGGGATTTTTTTTTTTTTTCTGGGAATCTTTTCTGTTTTATAGGAATTTTTGCTTTCCAGTAGCTTTCTCACCCACAATCACTTCTGCAAGCTCTCTTGGTTCTCCAGTAGCTGAAGAGACAGATTACATTTCATGGTGTTTCCAAAGTGGCAGTGGGTATGCACCCTTATTTCAGTGTGTAAATGTTTTATTTTGTTGTCTTGTCCTCCTTTGTTTTTCTGCTTCTTCCTCTGTTCTGGCTTCCTGAAGCGGGCAGTTCTCCCACCTGATTCAGCACTTTTGCACAGCCACTACTACTATGCAGAGCCCTCTGATTGTCCCTGCTGCAAATCGCGTGGGAAAGGAGTAAGAAAGAGTGCTTTGATTAAACATATTTTATGTTTATTACATCAGAAAGTAATATCTGAGACCCCAACTATTTCAGATTAAACTAATATATATTGGGTTCTAGGCAGTGCTTCATAAAGATTTGTGTTTCCTCTGAAGAGCTGCAATTTTTTGCTGGCTCAGTAAAGCATTTTTGAGAAGCTCTACATTCCTGTTTAGGTGTTTGGAAACAAATAGTCAGGGCTGAAAACCTTTGCGTACTCAGAAATTCTGTTACAGGTGATGGAAGCTGCAGGCCTGATGCTTGGGTGCTTAAATACAGATTTGAAAACCTACCTTTGGGCATCTGGATTTGTATATATTGGCTTTTTGTTACCGGAGTGCCCTGACCTTTCCCCACTGTGACAGCTGCTCCTGTGGCACATTCCTCCTGAGGGACTTTGTCTTCGTCAGAGAGTGTTTCTGGACTGCATCGGGATGCAGAGGGCTCTGCGTGATTTCTGCCTGTGACACAGCAGCTGAGGGGACCCAGCTTTGGGGGGGGGGCAAGTTTAGAAACCACCAATTTACCCTGTTCATAAACACTGGGGGCTGAGTGTGGTGAAGACAGCCAAAAAGAAGAGGCAACAGTGGACAAATAAATGGCACCCCAAACCTCTCTCACTGCCAGGCTGTAGAGAAGGGAGCAGAAGGCCAGAGGGAAGCCGTGGCAGAGATAGCCAGAGGGACTTTTTCAGGGTCACAGAGGAGATCAATGGCAAAGCAATGGAATTAGAGAGTCCTCTGACTGCAATCTGTCCCAGAGCATCTTGCTTCTTTATAGGCTTTTCTCTATATTGAAGAAAATCAATCTATAGTAGAAATTCACTTATTACATCTCCCTTTCTGCGTTCAACTCCTGCTATGATTTGTGAGGTAGAGTCTATTTAGGAACAGCTCTTTAACTAAGGGGCAAGTAAAATGGTACCAGATGCTCTACAGGTAGATGTGAACAAGAAAAGTTGAACAGCTGAGGAGGGCTTTCTACATATTGTGTGGTCAAGGAGGAAACCAGCTCTACAGAGAAACAGAAGAGAGACAGAAAAGCCAAGGATGGACTAGAAGAGGAACAGGAATGTCAATCACGGTAGCAATAGCAATAGGAATAGCAACAGTAATTTTCGAACAGCATGCACCAGAGGAAGACGTTGAAGAACAGGGCAACACTGTCCCGATTCATCTGTCCCTGGAGGGAGACAGCTGCTACATTTATTCTGCTGGTATCCACCTCGGGGTGACCTATAACATATAACGTCACCAGGAAGCACAGAAATGGCCTCATCCCTCTCCCCTCCCCTCCGTGCTCTGACGGGGACACTGAGCTAAAGGAAAGGATGTCGTCTTCAAGGTGAGTCAGTGGCAGAGCTAGCTGGGGACAAGCCTCAGGTCTTCTGAGTCCCTGGCCTGCATCCACTGTGCATTCACTGGCACAGAGCAGCTCTGCAAATCCCGCATTCATTACAAGACAATAAAGCTTTGCTGCATGGGTCTTTTTTCTCAATGTCTCTCAAAAACCCAAGGCTGATTTGCATTTTAAAACCAGTGGTTACAGCTCAGGAAAATGCTATTCAGTACTTCCTAGAGCTCAGGAGTAAAGATTCTCCCTCAGTTATTCTCTCACAGTTCTCCTGCCTCTACAATATACTTTTGTCCAAATTGCACAATACTTATTGTTAATGTTTATGGTGTGAATATTTATGACATCCTGGGGCTGCAAAACCCCAGTGGAAAGGCGAGCACAGGAGGCACAGCAGCCCTGCTGTCCCACACTCGGTACATAGAGATGTCAGGGTGAGGATGCTTGTTTGGCTCCGATGTGAGCTGTGGGATACTAATGCAGTCTGCAAGCCTTTGGGGAGTGCTGGTGAAACTCCATTAAACAGAGCAGTGAAGGCCTTTTAAACAAACAGCTTCCATAAAACCATTAACTTCACTTAATTGCAAGGAAAATGCCCTGCACTCAGCAGGGGCTTAGAATCCACGTCACCTCTCTTTACTTCTTTTTTTTTCTCATGCAGTCTGCAGGTGGGCTTTAGGACTGGGGAAAACTCTTCTGCCATCAAAAGTGTTGGATTGCAGCAGCAGCAATTCAGGTTTGCACGCGGAAATTGATGCTGTTGCTCAAATGCAGTAAAAACCTTCCCCTGCCATGCCGTGCTGCTCCCTGAACCCAGGCAGCACCAGCAGCACCAGGGCTGGTCCAGCACCGAGCTGCTGCTGGGGCCGGGTCATGCTTCCCTTTGGCTGCTGTGGCTGCAGGCTCCCAGGCTCACTGCTGTTCAGATGGTGCCATCTGGCTCTCGTGAAATATATGAGAAATGTTATCCAATAAAGAGGGCGCTGGCTGGCTGTGTGCCTGCACCGCTGTGCTCTTAGGGGAAGGGATTGTTTCTGCATCTGGGAAATATTTAACATAATTTTTGAGCACTGGTATTGCCTGAGTAAGACATAACTGCCTGGCAGTTGGAATTCAGGTCTTAGTGGCAGCTAGAAGCTGTTTTGCTTGATCAGTTCGGAGCTGAAGTTTGTAAATACATGGCCCATAGAAACAGTTTGTGATGTGGCTGTGCTAGTTCTGTGGACAGGCAAGAAACAGCACTTTGCCTAATGGTCTGCCAAGCAGGATGTGTGGGTTAGGAAAGATGAGGAGGAAAGGTCTGGGTTCTCTGCAGGAAGGCACTAGGACACAAATGGCACAACTTCAAAAAGCTGGAATGTGAAGGATATAACAGAGCAGTTTCCTCCCACTCCCCATTCATTTCCTCCAAAAATATGCTTTATCTGCTGCTGAGCATCTTTTAGGGATTGCCCCCAGATGCAGAGGGGCGAGGGATGTACCTGCAGATTCTCCTGGGACACTCAGCTGTCAGCTGCTGAAGGAAAACCTCTCTGACTTTGGGGGCTGTTACACGTTCTTCCTGTGTGTCTCCATTATTTTCCCTCTGCTTTATTTACTGGTGCATTTAAGCAGCCTTGCTCTGAGCCCTGGCTTGAAGTCTTCATGTAACTACAAGCACTGGGAGAAAGCCCCTTGAAGGGGAAGGTCTGAACTCAGGGCTGAGTGCCCTCAGCCCTGCCACCACAAACCCCATTCACTCCTGAGCACAGTGACATTTCTGGCAGACTGCATGCAGCCACACGAGTGCAGTTCACCTTTCCGAGCCTGGCCCCCAAGCCAGCGATGCTGTCCAGCAGGGGTTCAGAGCCTGGCTGTTACCCAGCCCTCCCTTCTGTATGGCTGCTGCATGGCACAAACCGGAAAGCCTTCAGGCAATCAGGCTGTAATAGACCTTGTGGAAGCTGAAAGTCCCCCAGATAAAATTTATAAGGCCTGTGAGAGAGCCTGCCTGGCATTATTTAACGCTTTGGTAATGAGCACCTGAACAGGAAAGATTGCCTGGGTAGTTTTATTCTGCATAGATGAGCAGTCAGAATTTCAAAAGGGGCCATAAATATAAGCATGCGGAATGGCCGACGATGTCTGATGGCGGCGTGGAAGGCAGTCGTGCTGAGGATACGAGAAGGTTAGCGAGCACGAACAAAGGGGAAGACTTCAGCTTCCCAACTCCGACAGGCTTCCTCCAGCCAGGCCTGCCTCCAGGTCCAGCAGCAATCTGCCTGCTTGTGGCCCTGTGTCTCTGTGCATGTGCCCAGGCTTCTGTGAGTACGCAGCTTGCTAAGGAAGCCTGCAGTCCAGTGCTAATGCCTGCCAGCGCCACATGTGTGTTTGTGTATCTGGTGGTTAATGAGGACACCAGCCTGCGTGCTGGGTGCCTGCCCATGCACACACAGGGTTACCGACAGCCACAGTAATGCCAATTATTTGTATATGCATTGGTATTATTAGTGGAGGCTGTGATGGAGCCCTGACACCTTTCTGTACGTGTCTGAGCAAGAAGTGTGGCTGCAGTTTGGTACAGTTTGTGTTTATGTGCATGGATACTGCTGCTCATGTACAGTTCTAACGTGTGTCTGAGTAAAACGCATCCAGCGTTGCTGATGTAAACCACATGAACCATTTATTCATTTTGGCAACGTGTTGCTGCATTTATTCATTTTGGCAACACCAGTTGTTGTGTTGAACATGTGAGGCCCAAGGAAGGAAAGTGATCGTGGTTACGTGCTGTCTGAGCACCGAGGGGCACGGAAGGAAGTGTAAAGGTAGGTATGAGGATTTACACTTTTTGATAAAACACACACCATCCTGCACCTGCCAGCTGCAGATATTTGAAACCGTTTGTTTCCTTCCACGCAGAAGGAGAAGACATCAAAATCAAAGAAGCTGCCATAGAGCAGGACTGCCAGCCCCACCCAGGTGAGTGCCCAGCTCTATGGCTCGTGTGTGGCGGAGGATGGTGCTGTGTGTGTTCATGCTGTTGGAAAACCATGTACAGATTCTGAAAACAAAAGCTGCCAGGTTGCTGTACGTCTGTGTGTGGAGAGCAGACGGGCATGTCTCGCCCGTGAGGGGTGTCAGCATCACTCTGTGCCTGCCAGCCAGCCCATGTGGGCGCTGCAGGACATGGGGGGGGGCAGGGAGCTAGCGGGAGGCTCAGCATGCACCTGTCTGGACCTAGAGGGCTGCTGAAGAATCGTGTTACTGCCTGCGTGGCTTATAGATAGCTCCCTGCTGTTTGCTGGCCCTGCTGCCCCTCACATCAGCGTGGGCTCCACTTGCATCCCTGCCAAAGTTAGGAAAAGTGATTTTTCCCTTTACTGTACACTTGCAGTTTCCAACAGAATTGCTAAGCATCATTGGCAGAAATGCACTAAGCTGGTGGAATGCAATTTTACTCCAGGTGCCTCATTAAATTTGTATTCCTTGGAGCCCTACAAGGCAGATGATGGTCTGGCTTTGTCTGCCCGGCTTCCTGTTCCCTTTGGGTGATGCATCGGGAGGAACACAACACCGCTGGCACCAGCCACCCGCCTGGAGACACTCAGGTGAAGGGCCTTTTTTACTGTGCTATTCCCTATTTATTCTTTAATTGACGAATCTGTCTAAAGAGCAGGGTGGGAGATCTTTTTCCTAGGCACCATCAACACTCAAATAAGCAAGAATGTTGGGCAAAGCACCCTTAGGTCACCTCTGTAACGTAGCCTGATTAAAAGCCATTCCCATCAGCCAGTTGTTCAGCAGTTTGCTGACATAATCCTACCCTTGCAGGAGCCTGCACCATACTAACGGGTCACTCCAGGGAACAGGGCGAGGATGGGGGAACAGAGACTCAGCTGTTTTCTCCCTGCCTCCAAAACCAGAGTGAGTCACAGAGCGCACAATAAATAAATGCAGGACTGCAGTTTCCAGCTGTCACTAGAGACCTCCTGTCAACACAGAGCAAAGCCCCTGTAGCTGGGGATGTCTTCATCAAGGACTCTTTAGGCTCCTGAAAGACAAGGCAAAGGTCTGTAGCCAAGCTAGATGACCAGCTGTGCAGAATGCCTAGCTGTGTTAGGGGCAAGCACAAATATATATAAAAAAAAAAAGATTTTCTCCACCACCCAGGCCTTGCTGCCTCCTATTTGATGACTCCTATTTAATTCAGGGCTTCTTGCTGCATAGCTCTGCCTCAGAATCATAGAAACTTTTGAATTGGAAGGGACCTCTGAAGGCCACCCAGTCCAACTGCCCTGCAGGGCACAGGGACAACGCCTACAGCTGGGTCAGGGTGCCCAGAGCCTGACCAGCCCGGCCTTGAAGGGCTCCAGGGACGGGGCAGCCACCGCCTCCCTGGGCAGCCTGTGCCAGCGCTTCACCACCCTTATCATAAAAAACTTTTTCCTTATATGCAGGCTAAATCTCCCCTCCCTGTTTGAAACCATTTCCCCTAGTCCCATCGCAACAGGCCCTGCTGAAGAGCCTGCCCCCTTCTTTCTTACACCCCCTACCCCCCTTAAGATACTGAAAAGCCGCTGCCAGGTCTCCCCGGAGCCTTCTCTTCCCCAGGCTGCACAGCCCCAACTCTCTCAGCCTGAACGCGTACAGATGTTTCCTATATGGAGCACTGATCTCCGAGGACCCAAGTCCTCGCCGAGCCCCGGCTGGGAACACGGGGCTGCACCCGCAGCACGGCCAGCTGCCGCACAACTTTTCGGCAGTTCCTCCTCGAGGGGCATGCTGCGAGGGGAGCCGACGGCCGCGCGGAGAATTAATTCCCTTCTCCCCAGAAACGGCAACCTCCACCCCAAAAAGCCGCCCGCTGAGGGGCGGGCAGGGAAATCCCGCACCTCCGCGGGGCTCCGCGTTCCCGTTGCCCTCCCTTCTCCCCCTCCACGGGCACCGGGCCCCCCGCTCCCCGCGGCGCTTCCGCTCGGGGACGGCGCTGGCTGCTCGGCGCC
>VXAV01006203.1:446-25933 GCA_013399715.1 Alectura lathami
AGAGGGAAGGGATGCCATCCAGAGGGACCTGGCCCATGCCAACCTCATGAAGGTCAACAAGGCCAAGTGCAAGGTCCTGCACCTGGGTTGGGGCAATCCCAAGCACAAATACAGATTTGGCAGAGAATGGCTGGAGGGCAGCTCTGAGGAGAAGGGTTTGGGGCTGTTGGTTGATGAAAAACTCAACATGAGCCAACAATGTGCACTTGCAGCCCAGAAGGCCAACTGCATCCTGGGCTGCATCAAGAGGAGCGTGACCAGCAGAGCCAGGGAGGTGATTCTGCCCCTCTACTCTCCTCTCGTGAGACCCCACCTGGAGTGCTGCGTCCAGTTCTGGGGCCCCCAACACAAGAAGGACATCGAGCTGTTGGAGAGGGTCCAGAGGAGGGCCACGAAGATGATCAGAGGGCTGGAGCATCTCCCCTATGAAGGCAGGCTGAGAGAGTTGGGGTTGTTCAGCCTGGAGAAGAGAAGGTTCCAGGGGGGACCTGATAGTGGCCTTCTAGTACCTGAAGGGGGCCTACAGGAGAGCTGGGGAGGGACCCTTTAGAAGGGCATGGACGAGGGGTAATGGCCATAAACTGGAAGAGGGGAGATTTAGGCTAGATATTGGGAAGAAATTCTTTCCTGTGAGGGTGGTGAGACACTGGCACAGGCTGCCCAGAGAGGATGCCCCCCTCCCTGGCAGTGTTCAAGGCCAGGCTGGATGGGGCTCTGAGCAACCTGGTCTAGTGGGAAGTGTCCCTGCCCATGGCAGGGGGGTTGGAGCTAGATGATCTTTAAGGTCCCTTCCAAACCAAATCATTCTGTGATTCTATGAGCATTGTTACTGCCTGTGCACAGTGTCCCCAGCTGCCTCTGTCAGAGGGGAGACAAACTGGTAAACAGGAATGTGCAGACAGTTATCTCATAAATGCAGAGCTCGGGCTGACCCGAGCTCTGCAGTGTGTGTTCATCTGTGAAAATGTTCGGAAAGGACTGCAGCATATGGATAGTCCTTAGATCATTTTGCAGACTTGGATTGATTTCCTGTTTTGTTACAATAATGATTAAAAAATAGAATTAAAAAAGATAGAATGAGGATCACTGTAGAGCAGTGGAGTGGCTGCTAGATCTGAATATTCTTTGTTTTTTCTTCTCAGAGTTGGACTGATATTGGAGGACCTCACATTGTCTGTTCTGTCCACCAGGCAAACTGGCATAAAGCTTCCCATTTCCCCTTCCCCTGCCCGTCTTCTGCACCTTGTAGCCAGATGTGTGGGGGCACTGTGCTGAGGGTCAGGGAAGCACAAGCTGGTTTTTGCAGAAAGGCCACATGGGTAACACGAGCAATAGACCTCATAGCATTCGCTTATGTATGTGACTTTAATGGATGTGGGGCTGCCAGTCGTGGTGGCACTGACCTTCCTTCTTGTCTTGCCCATGAGATATCTGTATCCCCTGCAGACAACATCATAGATGCTGTACTGTAACCTCTGTGCAGAGCAAGGAGGAGGGTTGAGTTGGCAATGCTTTCATTATTTCTCTCTTCTCTGATGAGACAGAATGAATTATTCATTCAGTGGTTATCTTCAACAATAGCTGGCTGAACGGAATCTGGTGGAATGCCTGGCTGAGGCACTGGACTTTCTACAGTACGCAGCTTGTGCTTCCGGCATTACTCGGTGTTCTTCACAACGCCATCTCCTGTAGGCTTGCTTTGTAAGACTCAGGGAGAAATGGCTGCCCATTCCAGGGAGTGGACTCTTGGATGAGTCTGGTGCAAATCTGTGATGTTCCGCTTCAGGGCTTTGGGGCCTGTGTATGCTGAGCTCCAATGGGAACACAGAACTTGGGAATCTGCTATGATTTGTGATTTTGTGAGTTCCAAAAGCAGGTGATTGGCATGACCAAATTGCTCTTTGTATCTGCTTGGCAAAGTCCACAGCATGCTGGACAAAGGAGAGAGTAGGTGTCTAGGAAGAAAATGGACCGACAGTGGTGATGTACTGCTGTCTGTACGTGTGTAATATGTATATATGTGTGTGTGCAGCCCTTCAATTTACTAAACGAGGTGCTTAAAGGTTGGCTTGCTTTAACTAGTAAAACAAAGGCTGATAGCAGAACAGGTGTGTGAAACTATCACAGCTGAAATGACAGTTATCAGAAGTATTGTATCAATATTGCCTGTGTTGATGGGGCAAGGTTCAGAAGCAGGACATCGTATTGTACAGAATATATATATAAGTTTTCCAGCCTTTATGATTCTATATCCCGCTGGTCAGCTCAGGTAAGCTGTCCTGCCTGTGTTTCCTCCCGGCTTCTTGCCCACCCCAAGCCTAATTGCTGGAAGCGCAGAATGGGGAAAAAAGATAGGCCTCGAGGCTCAGCAGTGCTCAAAAACATTGGTATGTTACAACACTGTTCCAGTCACAAACTCAAAGCACAGCACTGTACTGGCCTCTGTGAAGAAAGTTACCTTCATCCCAGCCAGAACCATACAGGCAATTTGTTTGTAAAATGCATGGTCAATTTCAGTTCTCTTGTCCTTGTCAATGAGATGTTCTTATTTACTAGATGGTTTGCTCTAGATGAACAGATCAGAGAGAAACAAATCTATAAAATCAACCCTAGGCCATAATGTTTGAGTAATTAACGCTGTCACTTGCTGATTTACTTGGTTTCAACTAATTCAAGAAAAAGTGCTTCACATAGATTAGATTGAACCAGAATTATGTTATATTGAGAGCAAAGCATGGTGAGAGTTCCATGAAATGTAATATTGCTTTATATAGAACTGCACTTTGCTTTTTGAATTGAGACCTAGTAGGGACAAATAAAATTATTATTACGGGGTTTTTTTTGGCTGGTCTAAACTAATGTTCTTACAAACCTTATTTTTTAAATTAAACTTCAGATAACTTTTATTATTGCACATAGTGAGTAAATAAAGAATAATGGGAGAAAAACAGCAGTGCAACACTAAATGTAGCTTGCTGAATAACAAGTTAGTCTGTCATAATGAAGTGACAAACTTTCTCATCCTTTGAAAACAATGAAGTTAGTTTTGTAGAATGGTGTTATTTTGATCCTGGAAGGATGTGGTCAGAATTTGAGCAAAACAAAACTCAAAACCGTAGTGTAAGTACAAATATTTCAAAATAACCTTAGCCATGAAATGCTAGGAAATGAAGAAGAATGAGAAGTGATTTTGGTTATATCATACCTAGTATCTCTGTGGATTAGAAGCAGGCTGTGAGTGCACCCATCCTGATTAAGGCGTCAGCTCAGTGTGGTTCTTAAGAAAAATTCCATTACATAAAATTATTTAAACAGGCTTATGCACTTGCTTAAAAATTGTAATAACTTACAGCTGGCCTGATTTTATCCACAGCTGATTGCATTTTACAGCAGTTAGGACAAGAATTCTGTTTGGATGGCTTCTCAGCATGAAGTGTTCGAGTTGACCAAGTTGCAGTGTGGAGGTCTATGCAGACTGCCGGCATATAAGGTTCTGTCTGCTGATTTCAACCCAATTCAACTTCCAGTGGAGGTGTGAGGAAATCGAGGTTCACGTAGTCATTACTTCTGTGTTTCCATTTTATGTAACTGGGAAAGAGATGTTTCTTCCTGTCTGCAGAAGATATTTTCTCAACTGCTCATTTCATTTGTCAGAGGTAAAGCTATGGGAAGTTCCTAACTCTTTTTAAATATCTGTTCTTTAAATACGAAAAGATGATTTATCTTCTTACCTTAATAAGTGCTACTTCTGGGTAAGATTTTAGGGCTATGTTGTACTAGTCTGTTTTTATTGTATCGTGAGTGGAGCTTCATTTTGGTGTAAAATTGGGAGTCAGTGGGATATCACTGGGTGCTAAATAGAACATTGAATGAGAGCAAAAACTTGTAGAGGAGATTGTTTCCATGACAGCAATTTTATCAGTTTTAAGCATGCAATTATGTATGTTTGTCTTGCTGTTGATAAAATGCAGCTGCTACAGGTCTAGTGGTTATCCAGGGTCCTGACGATTAGTCTGCCATCTAAATATTAGACCAAAATTCAAATATTTTATGAAGGAGTAGCATTTGTATTAGTCTCACGTATCACACTCATTCTTTTCAGACGGTGGAAGAAAAAGCTACTCTTGACCTTAGTCCATTGTTACCCAGCTCCTGTGAAGTGCTCGTCTTTCCAGGCCATTCCATACATGCTGGAATACCTTTCGGGATCCTCATAGCAACTGTAACCTCTACTGCAGTAGAACTTGGTTGTTTTTCCCAGTTTTCTTTTTAAGTATGGAGTATGAATATCGCATAATGTTTCTGCGGCAGGTTCTTTCATTTCATTGCTGAAGCAATCTTCAGGGCTGTTACTAAAACGATCTCTCATGGAGAGCTTCAAGAATAGACTGTAGTAGATAGATGAGACAAAATCCAGTAAGAAGGAATGATTACTCATAAATTAAGGGGTTGATTTCTGTAAACCAATCCTAAACGGTGATTTCTATGCATGTGGCATTATACCAGTCAAGATAGATGGGCATCTTAGAAATTAATCGGTGTTTGATGCTGAAACTGCATTGTCGCCAGTCTTCCATGGAAAGACTGCTTTAGCCCCTTCCACTGAGAAAGTTTAAACATTGTTAGGGTGTCTGAAAGCATGGAAAGTCTTCAGCCATGGCAAAAATGTCTGACGAGTGAGTGAAAGCTCTGACGATTTCCATGTGCTCTGTCATTTGAGGGAATCACAGAGTGGCTGAGGTTGGAAGGGACCTCTGGAGCTCACCCTGTTCAGCCTGCTGTTCGAGAAGAGTTCTCCAGACAGCTTTCTCTGTCTCCAAGCTGGGCAGCCTGTGCCAGCCTGGTGCTCAGAGGGCACCTCCTGCACTCTAGTTTGTGCCCACTGCCTCTTGGCCTGGCACTGGCCACCACTGGAAACAGCCTGGCTCCATCCTCTGTGCGCCCTGGCTTGAGGTGTTTATGGATATTTATCTCCAAACTTGCTGAGAGTACGCTCTGCCCCATCATCCAGATCATTGATGAAGATGTTGAACAGGACTGGGCTAGCTTGACTTCCCCTTGGTGAATCCATGCTGACTCCTCCTACACACCATTTTTTCCTTAATGTGCCTGGAAATGGTTTCCGGGATTAGCTGCTCTGTCACCTTCCCAGGGACTGAGGCTGATTGGCCATAGTTCCCAGGTCCTCCTTGTTGAATATAGGAGTGACAGAAGGATGTACTTACCTAAAAGATTAAAAGGGTAATGTTGGTTGGGAGAAAAACAATAAAGAATTACTGTGTCTCAGCTGTCTGTGCTATTGCATAAAGTGATGATGTCCACACTGGCTCTCAGTAATGAGTATTTCCCTGCTTCTCTGCTGAGGAGGTTTGCTTTATACGTGAAAATACTTGGAAGAGATTCCAAGATTTGCCAATCTGAAGGGCTGTATAGAGCTCTGAACACCTGACTGAAGAAGTGATAACTTCAGTGGATTGTTGTGGCCCTCTTCAAAATAGGAACTCAATTTTTATTAGGGCAGGGAATTTCAGGTCATGCTGGATATCAAGCTGATAGTGTGGAGGATGCAAAAGAATTGACTTCCAAGAAGCTTGTTACAGCCTCATTTTTTTTTCGCTGACACTTGCAAATAACCTGTCTTCAGTTATCTCAGAATAATTCAAGGCATAAAACATCGCTTCATTTCAATAGATGCTCCAAAGTGAGAACAACCTTGAAGTATGGCGTCGTGCCCTTTTGTGGCAACTGTGAAGAAAGGAAGTGTAAGACCTGTATATAAAAGGCTTTTTGATGCTCTCCTGTTGCGGGGACGGTATTTCAGAAGAATCTGCTCCCACCACAATGTTGATTTTGGATTAGAAGCTAATACTGTATGGTCCAAAGTAGAGATATCTAGAAATTGCTGAAACTATGTGCTTCACTTAGTAAAACCACTCATGTTGCAATGCCAGCCTGGAATATTGTAAAAAATGGTAGCCCCGATAATCTTAAAGGCTCTAATTGGAAGTGCACAACTCTTGTGTACCTGTCCCCTTCTAAATGACATTAGCGTGGCTGACTTTTAATGCTAATTTTAATTTGATGCTGCTTTGTCTCCTATTTTTATGCAGCCTTTTTCCAAAGAACCCTACGAAGAAAAGTTTTATCTGTTACTGATGTCAACACTTAAAAGTAATTGCTGTGATAGTCAAGCAGGCTTGTATCAGAAGCTGAGATGAACCTTAGTGCAGCAGGAATCATAAGCAGGTTTTTGTCATAGTATATTACACCGCTACAAAATGCAGCAGTTTTTAGATAAAGCACGACACTAAATTAAACAGTAAGTTAAAGAAATGTCACTGCCTAGTTATGCAAGTTTTTTGCCCGTTGCATGCTTCGTGCACAGTGTGTGCAGTATTTAGCTTTAACATCTCTGAAGGCCACTCTGTACATAAAGCTCAGTCATGTGTGGGTCCTATTGGAACAACGCTACTAAACAGAAATTAAACATCACATTTCACTTTAGGATTTGGATAAAATTTTCAAATGGCCCCGCTGTGACTTCCCTTTTTGTTCTTTTCTGGAAGTTTCAATGCCTTGTTTGTGCCAGAATTATGTAGGCCAGGAGGGACCTATGGAGGTCCTCTGCTCCAGCCCCAGCAATATGCAACCCTGCCCATGGCAGGGGAGTTGGAATTAAATGATCTTTAAGGTTCCTCCCAACCCAAGCCATTCTATGATTCTGTGATCTCTTCTGCAGAATACTTTAGTAACCATTGCTTTTAATTGTACCTCCTTTAGCTGGACCACAGTGCGGTCAGGCAGTCCAAAATCCATGGGGGCAATGGGAAATAGCATGGCAAGGGGTTTTTATTTGGGTATTCTTAAGAGTAGTTGTGTGCATGCATGTTTCTTTTGTTTTCTGACTCTGCCCAGTAGTGCCAACCTTAATTAATCTATGCCTAAGCGTTGGTGACTTCAGAGAAGTCCTTGTCCATCTGTCCTTTGTGTTCAAGAAGCGTGTGGGTGTGGTGCTTAGGGACATGATTTGATGGGCATGGTGGTGGTGGGCTGATGGTTGGACTGGATGATCTTGGAGGTCTCTTCCAACCTTTATGATTCTGTGATCTCTGAATCATGGCAGACCCTGTGCTCCAAACCAAGTGTCTTCTGAGTTTGCACAAGAGCCCTGAGGTGGCGTGCCACATCTTAACCAAAAGTATTACGAATAAATGAATAAATAAAAATAAATAAAACCGAATTCAGAATTGTTTCAAACCTCAGACAGGAGGATAGGAAACTCCAGCAGCTGGTGTTTGTTATGGTGGGAGAAGGGAGGGTGGGGAGAGGAGGAAACTGTGTAGTATTCCTGGGCAGTTGGATGTAGTGATCTAGTGGCTGGCAACCCTGTCCACGGCAGGGGAATTGGAACTAGATGATCTCTGAGGTCCCTTCCAACCCAAGCCATTCTATGATTCTATGAATATTGCAGCTAAAATTAAGGGCAGGAGGATGTTCAGATGGAGTGTTTTCTTATTCTAGATTGCTGCTGAATATTGCTTAGTGGGAACACTGTTGTGCAGAGCTGTTGGTGAAATGTGAGTTGACAAATAGGATTAATTTTTTTTTTCAGACTGAAGATTACTGTTGGTGAAAACTGGCTAGCTGTAAAGGAGAAGCTGAATAATGCCTTAAGTAGAAAATCTCAAGCAGAGAAATGACAGTATTTGCTATATTAACAAGCTTGATAGTTATTAAGCACTCTCCTAGTGTAACTAGCTATTAAATAATCTTAAAATCTGTTCTTTTGGTGAGGGAGTAAAATGGGGGAAAAAATTGCTCATCAAGAAATAGAACAGTAACATTGGAAAAAGGTACCTTAGAGGGTCTTACGCAGTATCTTCATTGTCTTATTTCTGTTTGATCACACTCCAAATATGCATTTAATAATTATTGAAAATGTTCATTTAATGAAGCAGAGGACTCAAGTACATTCTTATTACTGTATTTTTATATTTTTGGTTTAGGTTTATTAAAAGATTATTTTGCTGCAATAATAAATACTAAACAAAAGAAATCGGTCTTTGAACTCCATCTGTTCAGTTTTAGTAATGTATGCAAAGCTGATTTGGTTTCTGTGAAAAGTCTTCACTGTAAACCAGCCCTGTCAGGCTTTAATTTATTTCAAACCTACGCATTCGGATAGTTATCGTAAACCTAATCTGGGGTACTGAAAATCCGCACGTGTTGTGTAATTCTAACGGTTTTGCTTTTCAGTTTAAAGTTGTTGTTCTTTATTCAGAGATATTAAATCATCCAAAGAAAAATTAGTTTTTTGAATTCAGGCAGCAAGTCCAGAAACACTTGTTTTAACAGCCTCAGTCACCCAAGGTGTTCCTTACAGAGTTGGAAGGAACCAAAAGGGCAAATTTCTATGACAAATTCTGTTCTGAAATACTCTTTGTAAGTTCTGATAGATATTTGCACCAGTAATTTAAGTTCTGTCATATATTTACAAAAGTATACTCAGCTGTAGAAAACTTGATTTTGTCTGATCACTTTTTTAAAATAATTGATTTCCAAAGTTTATTTTCAAAAATATGTTCTTTTTCTCATACCAAAAATACTTATTGGCAGTATTGAGTAACATTTTAAATGTATGCTGTTCTTCAGCCCGTGTAGTCGAACGTGGGATTGGTAGTACAGTTTAGAATCAAGGAAGCCATGGAATATTTTTCCAGCAGCAGTTTCCCAAACATTTATTCTTGAGCAGGGTGTGTAGAGTCAACAGAAGGATTTTGGCTAGAGCAAGGAAGTGTTTCTCTGAAAGAAGAGCAGAGGGGAGTTGGACTGCGCAGACACCTGTTCCCTGGTGCTGCAGAAGTGGAGCTTGGTTGATTCCTGGAGGTTTTCAGCAGATGCTTTCTCCTCTGAGAGGGGTGTCAGTGGTGCTTTAGGCTGTTCACGAGAGCCACCTTTGAGTACTCTCGAGTTTCGGCACCGCTCTTCGCAAACCAAGCTCATGGCTCCATCCCAAGTTTGCAGTACGACTGCATAAATAAAGAGAACTTTATACCCATGCCCTGGGTATGTCACAGAACTGTAAAATTATCCTAACGGTAAATGACCTCAGCAACTTCAGCGACAGTCGGAGTCAGGGCATAGAGTTGATAGTGGTGGGAGTGGAGTGGGTTCTCAGCCCGGTGCCTGGCCTGACGGTGCCCTTCTGCCATCCCTCGGTGGTCGGTTCTAGTTAACAGCTGTGCTCACTGCTCGAGCAGTCTGCTTAAAGAGCCCAAAACCGTGGTGGTGGCACCAGCCTGAAAGCTTCAGCTGCCCCTGGCTGTGTGGAGTAAATGCTCAGCAGATTCATACAAGAGAATACATTTCCCGAGTCTCTACCATAAACCAGTTGTATTCATTTTAAAAAGTGATGTTCAGCTGGATTAGGATGGTCAGCCTGGTACTGGTATGACATGAACTATGAGGAGATTTATGAAGACATTTTTTCGTAATCAAATTTGATGTCAATGCCATCTTACATTCTGGAGTCTCTCAGCAAGAAAGGGTTAGGAGTTTCCTTCTGCAAAGGAGAAAAGTACTGTTACTTGCCTCAAGGTTTACAAAGGACCAGGAAAATAAATTATGTCCATCTGTGCTTAGCATCTGTAAAGTCTGCATGTTCTGCTGATGCTGTTTTCAGAAAGGATGAATGGTGTCACTTGTCTGCTTCTAAAACCTGAAGTTTCTTCTCTTTAATGCTGTGCATTTTGGATGCTGAAGCTAGTCAATAAATCAGATTATAGACAGATTTCTGCCTACTGCGTGATAAGCAGTAGCTCAGTGTAAGATTTTGACTTGTTTTTAATTTATCCTGAAACTCTTACTTAAAAATTACGTATCTGCAAAGGAATAAAAATTAACACTTCACAGTAACGTGCCTTGTCCTTTATGATCACGACTACAATTTATCTCATTACAAATCAAATTCATTGCAACAAGCAAATACGGAAAAGAGCTTTTATTTCTGATATTGGAATAGCATCTTCACTGGGAATGTTTTAAGCACTGTATCCTTTTCAGAAAAGTTACTTGTGATTTTTTCTCCCTCTAAAGCCACAGAAGAAAGAAGATCAGCCATTAGAAGCTAAAGCGAGTCCAAAAAAGTCATCAGAACCCACTATTGACCTTTTAGGGCTTGGTAAGTAATAAATACCTATTTTTCCATCAACCATGGATGCATCATTTTGTGTTTTAATAAATATGCTTTCATATTTGTACTCTGTACCTACTGATACTGTTAGCTGAATGAGAAAACTGTAAGACTGAGTCTATGAATTTGAAGCTATAAAGGAAAATGCCATGGGGATCTATGTATATCAATACTTGTGTTTTGCTAAGGAGAGTAATGAGCTCCTGTGGGAAGGAGAAGTTATCAAAGTGATCTTCAAAGGGCTTCTGGATTGTGATATTTCAATGTTTATGGTGCAAGCATACTTTATAATTGAAATGCTGAGGTAATCTGAATTGTATTTCTCTAAAGTGCCTTACATAATAAATTCCCTGCCTTAGTTACAGAACAATGAAGTGTCTGACTGCAGCTGGCCACTGCCTTGTAAAATGTGATGCACTGGGTATTGCAGTGTTGTGAACTGACTGTGACAATCATTCAGTTGTACCTGATGCACCTTTAGTTTTATTTCCTGGGAGGTAACCATCTGTTTGTCTTGTAAATAAACTGGTTTGGACTCTAATCATTTAATTTGCCCAATCTGCCTTGTTTTTTTGTTTTTATGCTTTTTCTCTGCTTGTTGAAGGGCATATTTGTAATCTGTGTGTTTGTCCATTGGATAGAAACAAAAAAATAGACAAAATATTGAAATAACTATTCTTAATCCTTTTTATTGTTCAATGTTAGGAAATTTTTCTACTTATTGGAAGTGGATATTAGAATATTCAGTTTAGCTCAATATACTGGTTATTTTAGATTTCCACATAGTATCACCAGGTTATTGGAGGAGGTAGATAAGTCTTTTAAATGCAATTATTTTTCTAGTTTGTAGTTCAAACTGGAATTTGTCTGATAAAGTTTTGTTACTTTTTTGTTTTTTAACTTTTCATTTTAAGATAATAACTTTGCACCAAAGCAAACAGTGTTCTGCAGTTCGCACTGTCATTCTGAATGCAATTTATTTTCTCTCTGTATGCAAAGTAGCTGTAAAATACCATTTTTGTACTGGCTGTGTATGTGTCATGGTCCATATCTCATCCCAAGCAATCTGCTGACATAGGCGAGCAGAACTTAAGTACCACAGTGGAAGTTAGATTATGGATATAGAAGGAACCTGTTAAAAACAAAAGTAATCCAGGCTTCATGGAAAGGCAGTCCTCCTTTGTTTTCCTTTGCCAGACTGACAACCTAATTAAGAATTCTAATTTAATCAGTCCGTGGTTCTGAGATTGTCAGACTTCTGTGTCCTTTTCTTTGTGATTTGAAAGGAATCTTGGTAATCCTGTTTTATGATATGATAATGAACTCGGATTACATCGGGATGTGCAATAGAAGGAGGATGTTAATACATTATAATTGTGTTCAGCAGCTGTGGTTCTTCAGTGTAAAGAAGCATGGTGAGATATACAAAGGGGAAAGTTTATAATTTGTATTGTAGCAAAAAATGATGTCAGAGGAGGGAGTGTTAAAGACTTCTTAAATAACAAATTGAAAGGCAGTGTAATAAGCTAGTATCGCTTGGAATCCACTGAGCTGCAAATGAGACGGAGGAATGAGAGCACACCTGCATACTTCATTTGGAGAGTTATCTTCTAATTAATTCCTGCAGTAGACTGCTTGTTATTAATTTGTTAATTCAGATAGTATTAAAAGAAAGATCACTTTGGTGCAATATATATGCCATATCAAACAATATTAGAACGGATATGGTTGTGTAGCTCATTCTTTTTACCGAGTGGACACATTTCAATGTGCTTCATTCTCTCAGGGCTTCATTTGTGCACACAGAGAACAATAGTAGTTTTCACTAGGGCAGACCAGAATCGCTTGCAATAGCAAATTAATGGGTCACAGTTCGTGCCAGAAGAATTCTGCCTTTTAAAACAGTCCAGCCTCTTGTGGAGTATTTTCTTTAAAAACCCTCTGTGCTAGCTTTGGGTATGAGGTTAACATCTTTTTTTTCTTTTTTTTTCCATTTGTTTTTATGTGTCTCTGGTGGGTTTTTAATATTGACCTCACTAGAAGGTAAACATCCTGTGAAGTAGGACTTACCTTAGGAAACAAGTGCAGTTGTAACTAGATAAGATACTTTTCAGAAAATAAATGATTTTTTTATTTTTTCTTTACAAAATGCAAAATTCTCAAGGTAATACGTCTCACAAATTGCATCTTTAAAAGCTGTAGTAGCAGCAGAGGCATGATATCTTTGGTGGCCATACTGCCTTGTTTGTGTTTCTTCTGAGCCCTTTAAAATAGATTTGTATGATTCCCTTGAGTTCCTTTACAGAGGGGTTATAACTGAGATAGTGTTTGGAAACTCAGTTGTGGATGATCCAGCTACATAAACGTTAGTGCCTTTTGGCCTTTTGCTTCAGAGTAGATTTTAGTTCAATAATCCACAAATACGGCAAGGTGGGAAATGGACGTGTACAAGCTAAATATTCTTATACCCTCCACAAGCAATAGTGTTAGTTAATGTTCCTGCTCTGCAACCCAAGATTCTTTCCCTTACTTCCCAAGCTATGAGAAATCACAGCCTATTTCTGTAGGCTAAAACTGACACTGCTGTTTTTTAATGATCTCTAAAATTAGTTGGATCTTGCCTGCGCTGAAAGAGTGCACTGTTGAGAATGTGAGGACTTGAAGTTAACGTGAAAATCAGTAGCATGGGATTTTGTAACATAAATTTTTAATAGGGGAATTATAGGAAACATGTTTCAGTTTGAAAGTCACAGCATGTGAACCAAAGTTCTGCAGCATTTAGGTCATTGTCAGTGCTCTCTCTCCATCTCCGTGGTGTTAATCCTGCTAGTCTTACTCTGTGCTGCTTGGTAGCTTGGGGTTCTCTCTTACAAGTTAGACTTGTTTCCACTTACGTCAGATTGGTGTAATAAAGACAGTTTTTAAGAACATTTCTAAGAAAAATGTTTGATAGCTATGTAAGATAATGGGAAGGAGAAAGAAGGAAAGTGCCTTTCACGTATTCTGCACCATTTACAGTGTTTAGATGTGCCCCTCGTAAACTATTAATTGCATGTTCTGGAATAGTTAGCGTAGTGAGTTGCTAAGAATGAACAGGAGAATTTGAGGTTTGCTGTATTGTGATTTTCATACTTCATGCTTATTTAAGATACTCTTAGATGTAACTTAGTTAATACATTGCTTACAAAAAAGCTGTAATACAATAAACCGGGGTACGGTTACATTGTGTAGGTGAAGGGGAAGCTGTCCTGAACTGAATGTGAGGTGTGGAGCATTCATCTGGTGTGGCTGGAGGTAGATTATCATATGCTAAAAGCTGCATATCTGCTTGTCTGTGGGAAATACTCCTTGAAGGACTTCTGTGAAGTTTTGACAGCCTAATCCATAGTATGAAGTGTGGGAGAGTGTTGCATGTCTGAGAGGTGCACTTCTGTCAGTGGTGTCTGGTGAGTACCAAAGCAGCATCGCTGACCATAAATTGGACAGCTGTATTTATGACATCAAAAAAAAATACATTTAAAGGTGCGTAAATATCATATATAGATATATGTTAATATTTATCGTACAGCTGCTACATTAAGATCCTGCTTAGGTAAGCAGTGTATCCATCCAAAATGAAAATGTTTACAACCACTTGGTGCATGCAGCATCGTTAGCTGTCTCGCTTCCCACATTTTATTTTGAGAAGTGTTATGCAGAAATAGCCTTCCTATGAATGTTTTTTCACTTCTGCAAAGGTTTTGGCAGTAATAAGACTTCAGTAATGCAGTCAGTAATTCCACAATGGTTTGCATACTTGTTTGTATTTCTGTCCCAGACTATGTTTAAAGTTTTCAACTATTTTTCTTTTTCTGCCTTTTTAGTAATTTGATGCAATAAATAATGTATCTCTCTATCAAAATATCAATGTATCTCTATCAAAATATCTCTCCCATTGCAAGTTTCAGTATGGCATTCGTAAATATAAACAGATAGATAGATATAAAAACACATGGCAGCTTAGTAACAAAGGTTTCGTGAATAGTTCGCGCCTTTGACAATTAGTTTCAGAAACATAATGCGAAGAATAGATCTTTGCTGCTGTTTCCCTTTCTTGCCCTGCCTTTGCATCTCTTATGTTGGTCACACGCTGTTGGCATGGAGAAATATGGCACATACTATGCTGTGTGTTAAAGCTTTCATAGCAGAAGGCAGCACTGAACTGGAAATGGTAGTGTCAGAAAGTAATAAACTATACGCTGACAAGCACTACAGTGGTAAACTTCACTGGAACCCTTTACTTGCTATGTGTATCCTGGTAAACAGCTTTTGTCTCTGCTAACAAATTTAAAGAAGACTTCTGTTGTGAAAGCCGAAGCAGCATCTGCTATCGTGTAGGATGACAGACAGCAGTCGGATATGACTTGTCATATTGTTGTAAATGTATAAAAGCAAAGGTTTGGGACCTTTGGAGATAGGAACAACAAGGAAAACCAGCATCTGTTGACTTTCCACGTTACCTTCTCCGGCTGAGCGTGACAGTTCTGCTTGGCATACACTCTTGTTGCAGGGGTTGTGCCACATCTTGTTCTTCATCCTTAGCTACTGGTGCATTCTCCAGAAAAGGGATGGAAGTGCTGTTGAGTAGAAGAGGTTTCAGAGTAACTGTGATCCTCTTCAGAAGGGTTCTGTTGGTTAAAGCTATGAATTTCTCAAAATATTCAGGCAGGCCTGTATAACTTAATCTGTTTTTTACTCACTCCCAGAAAAGACTACAGTCGTGTTTCCTTGTGTCTCTACTTCTCATCAGTTTTTTAATGGCAGGCAGCAAAAGTTGAATGAAAAGTAACATTCTTAGAATGATTTGTAACTCAGAACTCCACTGGAGCATCTTTTGTATACCACAGAAGTATTTTAAAGTGAGGAGAGAAAGGAGGAAATGTGTTCTAATCAATGGCCTGCCGCGCTCAAGCTGAGAATATCCATAAGCTCTGTGTGTGAACTATTACACTGAAACACAGATTTGTGTATGCCTGCACATGTGTATTTAAACGAAGATACTAATATTGCTACAAATAATAAAATTGAAAACACTGTTAGATTTATTCTGTATTCTGGAATTTACCTCATTCTGGAATCTTCTAGTTTCATGGTTGAAAAAATATTTCAGGAGTTGCTAAATGTTCCAACCATTACGTTTCTGAGAAAGGAGTAAGACAGGATCTACTGTTAATACTATTCGTACAGAGCTCAATGTATGTTGTAAAGAGTCATTCAAAATGTCTCACTTCTGCACTGATGCAGACAGAGAAATAATTATTTTTCGTGTAAAATTCAGTAAGAGATTGGAAGTATGTACATTATCAAATAACACTCTTAGAGAGTAGCCAGAGCTGTTAAAACAGCTGGACTGGTCTAGCAAAACCCTACATTTTCATTATACTACTTTATAACCAGTATATTAACTGTTTAAAAAATACCGTACTTCTGCAAATCTCTTCTACTGTGAATGTTCTAAATATGTGAAATGATTGTTTTACAAAATGATTACATTTAAAGTCTTATGTGTTAAATGTTTTTACAGTCAGGGAAACTGAACCACTGCGGAACATAAGATTTTTTTAATACATGCGACTCCCTGAGAAAATGAGAATATTAAATTATTAATTCCAGATGATCCTTTTGCATGAAAATTATGCACTGTTCATTCCTAAATTTATCTGAAGCAGTCAACTTTTTGGGAGATGTTTTTGGAACTGCCTGTTTGCAGAATGACCTCAAATGAATAGACTACTTTGAACTGCCAGAAGCACTTTACTTGCTTGGCAAGACATTTATTTGCACCTGTCTTAAAGCTGTTGTGGATGGAATGGTGGATCAGATTACAGTTAGCTTGGAAAAGAGAAGGCTCCAGGGAGACCTCATTGCGGCCTTCCAATACTTGAAAGGAGCTTACAGGCAGGAGGGGGACCGACTTTTTGCATGGGTGAGTAATGGTAGGACAAGGGGGAATGGGCCGAAACTGAAAGAGGGGAGGTTTAGGTTGGACATCAGGAAGAAATTCTTCCCTGAGGGAGTGGTGAGGCGCTGGAACAGGCTGCCCAGAGAAGCTGTGGATGTCCCATCCCTGGCTGTGTTCAAGGCCAGGCTGGATGGGTTCCTGGGCAGTTTGATCTAGTGAGCTGGTGGCTGGCAGCCCTGTCCACGGCAGGGGGGTTGGAACTAGATGATCTCTGAGGTCCCTTCCAACCCAAGCCATTCTATGATTCTATGATTATACCTGTGGTGTCCACTGGTTTCCAGTCATCAGAACAGAAATAAGGGAAGGAGGAGACCTTCATAGCTAAGATGTAAGCAGGTTTGCAATAATCATAGATGACTTTGTGTAATTTTGTTTTTCAGAATTGTAGAAATGGTAATGCTCCCAGAAAAGTCAAATCATGACGTAGGACTTAAATTGGCTCACTAAGTCATAGGATGTCCTGTGTTGGAAGGGACCCACAAGGATCATCAAATCCAGCTCCTTGCCCCACACAGCACCACCCAAACCCTGTGTCTGAGAGCGGTGTCCAAACTCTCCGTGAACTCTGGCAGCTTGAGGCCGTGCCCACTGCCCTGGGGAGCCTGTTCCATGCCCACCACCCTCTGGGGCAGAACCTTTTCCTAATCCCCAGCCTGACCCTCCCCTGACACAGCTCCATGCCGTTCCCTTGGGTCCTGTCACTGTCCCCAGAGAACAGAGACCAGCTCCTGCCCCTCCGCTCCACTTCTCAGGAAGCTGTAGGCTGCCATGAGGCCTCCCCTCAGCCTCCTCTGCTCTGGGCTGAACAAACCAAGGGACCTCAGCCGCTCCTCACATGTCTTGCCCTCCAGACCTTTCACCGTCTTCATAGCCCTCCTTTAGACGCTCTCTAATAGTTTTATGTCCTTCTTATATTGTGGCACTCAAACCTGCACCCAGTGCTCGAGGTGAAGCCGCACCAGCGCAGAGCAGGACAGTCCCTTCAATCCTGTTGTCACTGTTCAAGTCACTAACTGTTTACTTAGCATACAAGATCTAATATTGTCATGCTGTTCCCAAGACTGTTTTGTCTTTATGGAGTTCTTGGGTCTTTCTTAGTCCTTGCAGCCAGTATAATTATCCTCACAGACTTTGGGGCACTTTGAGCAAGAAATGCACATGCTGAAGTTCGGTTGCTGGAGAATGGTACTGGCTTCTGTCCTTGTGTCTCTGCCTTCAAGGTTTGGTCTTTGTCGCTGGGTCTGCATGCCTTTGCTAGCATGCACAGTTTGGTCTCAATTTCCCATTGGTATGAAGAGGATTTGAGAATTAGCAAATTAGCTATTTGTGTTCGTGCTTGATACTAAATCAAAGTACAAAATTTTGTTTATTTGAAGTAATCATGAAAGCAAGCATACAGCTCAAAGACTTGCAGGCCAGCACCTTCCACTTGGTTGTTTCATAATTCCCTGTATGGAAACAAGTGCTGTAAGTGCTTTAGAAGCCTGCTGGGGGTTTAATGTATACCAGAGTCAGTTCAGAGCTGTGGTTCTGTAGCAGCTATAGCTGTGCCATGTTTCCTGTACCTACTGAGGCACAAAAGTTAGCAGCTCTACAGTAAGACAAAATACAGGCATGGGTGGATGGATGGTGGTAACTTCTGACAAGTTCCACATTGTCAGATTTTGACTTTCATTACTTCTGTGTTACCTTTTCACAGCAGTAACAGTTTGTGGCTTTAAAACAAATACTTACATGCAAGGCAGCCAAAGCAGGGGGTCACCTTCCATCAGTTTGCTGGAAGGGTGAATTAAGAAGGCACTCTGAGTGGGGATATTTTGGACTGATTGTTCCTGAACACAGTGCCTTCTAATATGAGTTAACAGCTAAAAATCCTGTCAGGCCATCTGTGATAGTTTCCTCAGTCAAGTGATTTCCAGGCTGATGAAGTGTCTGGTGGTGCTGTGAGGGTTCTTTGTTCCAACTTGTCAGCATCCTGGGCTGCTGGGAAGGGCGGTCTCCAGCTGCTGGAACCGCAGTGAGTTTGCATGTGAGTGAACAAAATAATGAAATATGATAATATTCTACATGGAACCTGACAGATCTCGCTATAGTCTGCCAGTTATTAAATAAAAAAGTAGACGAGCGAAAGGAAATCTTATTTCCAAGCAATGAATTTACTCTCCCGCTCTGTTATATATTTTCTCTTTTAAAAAAGTTCTTCTGTGATTCTTCTTTTCCAAATGGGAAAGAACGCTGCAGTTGTTTGACAGATGGAATTGTATTTCTTCAAATAACTGTTGGAAGCTTCTTATGATTTACTTTTAATTAAACATTGCATCTTGGCCATGGTCTTTACTAATCAGACCACTTCTCTGTCCTTACTAGAGTTGTAGAAATTTTAACATGCCAAAAGCTCACATCTACCTTATGCCGTACATGTGGTAGTGATGAATGCGTTCCTGTGTTGTCACTAGACTGTTAATGCTTGACTGGTAATGGTCGACCTCTGCTCTGGAAATAGATCTTTATGCTAACGTCAATAGTTGTGGTAGTAGGACACTGGAAAATAACTTGTTGTAGTTCAGTAAAAGAAGGAAGTGCCTGTTTTTTCTTAAATATATATTAGCAGTTTTTGAAGGTCCTTGATGCTTTTTGAGGTTCAAAAATTGTGATCTGTATTCTGTGTTTTAAATTTGGAATATATTAATTAGTTAGTTTGTAAATGTCAGAAGCTTCTGATGGATAAATTTGAAATTAGCTGCCTATATGTAATAGTGTGACTTCAAAAAAAAAAAAATTACAATTAAATCCTTTAATTAGAATCCTAGGTAAGTTAAAATTTGCTTTACAGCAATTTACTTTTGAAAATTGAATATGTATTTGATAGTGGTGATGGTGTGGTGTGCAGCTTTAATTATTTTTTTATTATTTATTATCCATTAAAATATTAAGAATTTTCAGTTTAAATGCAGTTCTGTTGTCTTTTCAAGATGGTCCAGCCGAAGCATCTGTTACAAATGGAGGCACTGCTGCTGCCACAGCATTGAATGATGACCTGGATATCTTCGGTCCCATGATCTCCAATCCTCTACCAGCAGCTGCTGTACCTCCTGCTCAGGTAAGTGTTATTTGTTTCTACGTGAATATGTGTGCGTGCACATGTTCCCCTTCAAGGAATCGTTCACGTGGAGGTTCACAGAGAAGGAATGCATACTTCTGAATGCCTGCAGCTGGAGACTCTAGCTGTGATGATATTTTTCTCACCTCTTTGGGCTTCCCTGCTGCTTGGATGGAATTAGGAGGTAGCCTGGTCTTCCCTCTGATTTCTCCTGATTATCAGCTGCATTGGATTCTGCCTTCCCCTCGTCACGGCTACCTCTAGTTTATTTTCTGTCATCTTGTTCTTTTTTTTTCTAATTATATATTCTGAATATATTTTTTACTTCATGTCCTCAGGTTATTGAGCTTTAAGTCATACTTTTTACAGACTTCTTATTGCTTTGTAAGGCTGATATTTAGGAAATGCTACAGCAGATGCTTCTATCTTAGAGCTACTGAAAGTGTGGGGTATCAAGCATCCTACTCAAAATCAAGAATGGGTATCAAGAAAAATGAATATTGCTTCTTGGGCTGATCTGTCTTTTGTCTCATCTTGGAACTTGTATGTCCTCGCATCCTCGAGGAAGGGGCAGCATAGCCCCCTGCACATGGCCCCACTCCCTTTCACAGGGCGATGACAGTTTGGAAGAGACCCTGCTGCCCTTCCTGTTGTAGCTGAGAAAGGCAGCTTCCAGCCTCAGAGAATAAAGCGTTGGTGCTGGAAGTGGCTGGTACATGGCGCGAGCACTGGCTTTCTTCCCCAGAGCAGCTTCTGAGATGGAGGCTTTCCCCATCTGTGGAGCCCTTTTAAGGTAATTCAGAGGGTTATGCTGGCAGAAGGCTTTCTGCATTGCTCAGCTGAAGCAGGAAGGACTGCATGTATTCTTGAATTTATGGTTTGGGACCTATGATTTATCTGTACTTATTTTCCCTTATCTAGTAGTCCTGATAGTATCGATTGGAAGGGATGATGATGGAAAGTAATTCTGATTCAACTGGCATATCATAATTTTGTTTCAAATATTCTGTTTATCACTGTGGTCACCTCAAAGCATGTTGGTATTATCACAAGATTTGACTGCAATTCTTATTCTGTATCTTTAAATCTCCGCTCACCTACTTGTTGCTGAGGACTGGCTTTGTGAAAAATGCTAGGTAGGGTCTTAGAGACTGAAATAACACTTGTTTTTAAACATAAAAGCTAGAGATAAGGTAAGCTTCCCAGCATGCCCTCAGCCACCTGTAAATGGTGAGGGAAATGAGTGGTTTGGATGTGTTAGCAGAGATTGCAAAGGAAACTGTTGGTATGGATTTTCGTGACTCTTGTGGATATCTGTGTTCAAAGTACCAGAAAAAAACAATCTAAGTCCATACTGTCTGCTGTTCTACGGCCTTATGTCAAAATTGATCTAGATAAATCTTCCTATAGGCTAGATGAGAAAAGCAGTAGCCCATTTCCAGCTTCACTGAACTGTTTAATGTATCCAGTTTGGCTGTAGATTGGATACACTGAAATCTACAATAATGAGGTTTCCACTCAACCCGGTAATAAACAAACCAGTGATCATAACACGTGTAACAGAAGGGGTTGGCGTCTGTTTTTCCCCTTTTCCTGCCTTTCTGACACTGGAAGTGTGTAGCTGTTGTCTGTTCAGGAGAAAAGATCTGGGGAGCACAATTTGTGTTGCCCAAACAGTCTTTTCAGAAAGCTTTCAGAATTTTATCTTTCCCCTTGCCTCCATTCTGTGAGCAAGTGACATGACCTGCTGGCTAAGCACACGATGTTGCTGTAGAGTACAGGAAATCAGAAAGAAGGTGCTGTGGTGAGGGGGTTTGAGCCGGCAGGCAGCTCGGCACCACCAGACCAGCCGCCTGCTCGCTGACCTGGTGATGATCTGGGTGGTGGGGATTGCTGATGGGTCACATAATGGGCGGGCTGCTAAAGGGTTCTGAATGGTGTGTGTTAGTAGTTAAAGGAAACGGATCGTTTAAAACACATTTCTGTGTCCCTGGACCTTCTGTGAGGGAGGTGTTTTGCTATGTGTAGTTTAGCATTTGTTGTGCTAATTTCTAGACCAAGTATGGCACTTAGTAAAATACATTAAAAAGCAGTAAAAAGGAAAATAGTTATCTCAGTATCTGGTATCACCTTGTTTGTATCCTACAGAGCCTGACTATTACTTGCAGTTAACAAACCAGTCCAGATTTTTAGTGATAATGTGCTTTTTTCTGAGTGCCATAATCAGGAGCAGCTAATAGAACTTTTATCAAATAAATGGCCCCTATGGCATCTTGCAAGATTTTATTCTTGGTTATCTTCCATTTTTAATCAGCAATCTCAAAGAAAATGTAGTATAAACAGATAATTTCCCCATGAGAGACAGGGAAACGGTAGGTAGCAGAGGACAAGATGCTGATTAAATGGGTTGCCTTCCAAACTGGGACAAAGTGAAGAGTGTTTTCTTTTAGGTCTGAAGAGGCCTTGCAGGTCTTGCTTGTCAGGATGGAGTATCTAGTCTGGGCACAGCTTCTGGAAGGGAGCTGAGGGTGCCTCTCATTTGTCAGTGCTATGAGTATTTTGCAATGGCTTTTCCCTGACAATGTGGATAAAAAGTTGGGTGGGATTCAGAGAAGAGTCAGGACAATACTGGAGAATGAAAACCGTGCTTGGTGACGGGCGGCTGCAAGGAACTACACTGACTTACTGACGTAGAGAAGTGGTATGATTATGTTCTGTAATTATTTCCTGTGAGACTGCGATTGGGAAGGCAGGGATAGACTGGAATTCAGCCCATGGCTGAGGAACCCTACTGTTCAGTTCCTCCCTTTGGAATCGGAACATTCAGAGTAGAAATCTCTGGCCAGTGTTAGAGGAGCAGCACTTGTTTGAATGCCTGATGACAGAACACGTTCCGTTCAAAGTGAAGTAGGAGAAGGGATCAAATACAGAACCGTGCTGCCTGCGTCCTCACCCAGATTTGCTGTGGTGTTCTGCATAGTAGGGGCTTCTGAGGTGCCCTGGAGTGTTCATGGCCATCAGAAGAGACGGGAATTTAATGCTGTTCCTCAGATCGATTTGCAGAAGCAACATGAGGTTGTTGATTATTCACAGGATTGCTTTTCTTTTCCAATTTAACCTTCGAGATACGATTTAGTGTTGGACGTGTGTTTTTGTGGCACTGTGGAGCACAGAAGTGTACAGTTGAATGTTTTATTATGAGAAGGAAACAATGTGATGTCTGAAAACCTTAGCAACTGTGACAACTGACGTAGCCAACACATGATTTTAAATGAAAACTGATGCGTTTATTTTTCGTTCTCAAACATGACTTGAGCATTCAGCATTTTATTGACTGACACTCTCCTTTCAGATGTCTTTATTGCCATTTTCAAAAATACTTCCAATATTTCTTCCTACTATTCTGCGTAGCAGGATATTAATAAAAATGTTTGCATTTGTAAAGGACTGGTAAAGAACAATATGGGAACGGGTACAAACGAGAACTTTGCCTATTAGCAAATTCAGGGAGGTTTAGCTTGACCAGTTCCTACTGTTAAACTAGATAAAAGGCATATGATATAAAAGAACCGGGACGAAAATGCAGTAAGCTTACAGCAGTGTACTGGCTAGACAGCAGAAGTGTTTGACACGTTCAAAACCTTGGAAATCAAAGGGGGAGAAAATCCAGTCCCATTCAACATCTTCACGAATGACCTGGGTGATGGGGCAGAGTGCACCCTCAGGCGGCTGATACAGCAGGGGGCTGTGCTGCTTCCAGAGGGACCTGGACGGGCCGGGGAGATGGGCTGACGGGAGCCTCGTGCAGCTCAACGAGGGCAGGTGCTGAGTCCTGCGCCTGGGGAGCAGCAGCCCCAGGTACCAGCACGTGCTGGGGGCAGCCCAGGGGAGCAACTCTACAGAAGAGGACCTGGGGTGCTGGTGGCCACCACACTGAACATGAGACAGCAATGGGCCCTTGCTGCTAAGAAAGCCAATGGTGTCCTGGGCTGCATTAGGTGTGAAGTATTGCTGCAGGTCGAGGGAGGTGGTCCTTTCCCTCACACCCTTCAAGTGAGGCCATACCTGTGGTGCTGGGTCCATTTCTGGGCTCCCCTGTGTAAGACAGACATGGACAGTCCGGAGGGAGTCGAGTGATGGGCCAGTAGGTTGATGTGAGGGCCTGGAGCACCTCTGCTGCGAGGAGAGGCTGAGAGCTGGGACTGCTCAGCCTGGGGAAGGCTCAGGGGGATCCCACTGATGTCTGTAAATCCCTGAAGGGAGGGCGCACAGAGGATGGAGCCAGGCTCTCTCCAGTGGCGCCCAGTGCCAGGCAGTGGGCACAAACTGGAGCGCGGGGGGCCCTCTGAGCACCGGGCAGGATCGCTGTGCTGTGCAGTGACGGAACGCTGGCACAGGCTGCCCAGGGGCTGTGGGGTCTCCTCCTTGGAGACCTCCCGAAGCTGCCTGGGCTACTACAGCTCAGACCAACTTAGAGTATTGGGGATGTCGTGAGCATTATCTACTGTTTTGTAATATTTAGGGGATTTAAAGCCAAAATCAAGATACATATTTTTACTGTCCTGTATTAATCTGAACTTCTGCTCTCAGCCATGTGCAGTCTATGTAGCCAGACGTGCGATGTATTCAGCTACTGTATTTGTGGTCCTGACACACCTGACTGATATCTAATGGCGAAAACGTCCTTTGTTAGGTATTGCCTTTTACAGGTAATAAATAAGCTGCCAATGACAAAACCAACTTAGCTTTAAACACGAAGCGTACTTGAGATAGCTGCTACAGCAGTTCTGATAAATTTTGCTATACACTGCTGGGCTCTTTCATATTTCCCAATCACCTGACGGGTGTTTAGCAGTGGTGCAGTGACTGAGAGTATTGCACGCAGCCTTTCTTAGAGGCATAATGGTGTGTGTATTCAAGACATGCCTTCACAGAGGTCTCGGATAGCATGAGAATGTGAGGTATGTGAAAATCATGCCAATGTTTTTTAACTGGAATGCCACCTGCTGTTTTCTTGCCATGTATTTTGCATTATCTTCCATTTATTTAGCTGTTGAACACTTCAGGGAGTGCTTGTTCAGTGCCTTTGGCTCCTCTTAGAGTCTTCCAAAAACAAACAGAATGAACAGACAGTAAATGAACATTTAATCTCACGACATAAACACAGTAGCTGATCAGTTCCCTAGGTCTCTAGCTGTCCCTTCTCTTTGTGCATATAATAATGATTTGCTTTATTTCACCCAAGCACCTTCAGGTAACAATATTTTGTGATTCTAGAGACCCTCTGACCAGAGGTCATTGCAGATGAGAACAGTTTATCTCTGATGCTATTATTTAACAAACAAACAAAACAAGCGTGAAAACAAGACGAATCAAAACCAGAAAAAAACGAAGAGGCGTCTACTGTTGTCCCTTCTAGAAAAAAGCAGACCTGTTCCTTACTGCAGGACAAGGGGCAGAGAGGAGGCTGCTTCAGTGTCTTTCTCCGATGCCTCAAGCATGGCTGCTGTACAGAGGCTTCTTGTACTCATGCAACCCTTGGAGAATGTGTGATAATCTGGTAATGGGACCACTGAGGTTGGGCTGTTACCTGAATATATATGTAAACCCATCTCTGGTATTTTCAAAGAAGGTTTTGCCAGCCTGACAAATAACTCTCTAATAATGAGAAGACTTCCTACTACCCATAAAAAAAAAAAACAAAACAAAAAAAAAAAAAACTTTTATTTTTGCTTTGCAATCAGAATTTTTTGTCAGCAATAGGCAATAGCGTAATATTAATATGCGCTGAAGAAAGGTAGTAGTTTAAGTAACCCTAGGCCAGAGAGGTGGTTTCACAGGAGTTAGCAGTTCCTGGTCGTCTTCTGTCTGCTTTCCCCTTTGCAGTGCCACCATCCCACCCTGCTGCTTTCTAGCGGTGTCAGCGTGACTTTGGCCCAGCTGACCATTGTCTAAATGCAGGGTTTCAGTTGCCAGAGAGTTCCCGTTTCTTACTCCCTGCCCTGTCTGCTCTGCCCTTGGAGACTGTGGCCATCAGCCTTCTGAATTTGCACTCCTTCTTGTGGTGGTTTCTGAGCAATTTAGTTTGGATCAGATTTGTTTGTATTGATTTTCCCCCTAACTTATAACACTGCCTCATGCTGTAGCTTTTTAGCACGTCACAGTCAGCTGTGTGCTGTATTTTTTTTTTTTTT
>VXAV01006204.1:4559-19483 GCA_013399715.1 Alectura lathami
CGGGTGTCACGGGGGACCAGGCCGGCGAGACGCAGCCCCCTGGTAGCCCTCGGTGCCGCCCGGTTCCGCCGTTGCCCCCCAGCGCCTGGCTGTGCTGCCCCGGCGGCCGGGACCCCAAGGGCAGGCTCGGTGGGGACCCGAAGGGCTGCTCCTCGCAGCTCCCCGCTGCTCGCCCCTCTGCTGACAGCCTGCAGCTATTTGTGGATCTGCACTCACGTTCTTAATCGAGATAATTTAAACGTGGCTTGGACTATTCCGAGCAGGCACCGGGAGTGAGCAGAGCCCACAGGTGCCTAACTTATCGCGTACGGAAAGTCAGATTCCAGAATCGGGATGCCGCGGTAATGTGGACTAATGGCTGTTGGTGCGAAAGTCTAGGAAGCCTCCAGGAGGGTTTGTAGTGTGGGTGTTACCGAGGGCCCTGGGCTTTTTTGATTTTGATGGACTGCATTATCAGTGTAGAGTGGCCTCATTTTTTTAAGGAGAGGCTGTTTCGCGCTGTGCTGCTGACATCTCCGTTTTGCTGTTGGAATGCATTGCTCCAAATGAACCTGAAGCAAGGAGACTGGCTTTGGTAAGCCAAAGGATATCTGCAGAGGCTGTCCCCCTCTCAGATTTCTCACAGCCAGACCTAAAGAAGTGTCTGTTGAGCCACGCAACTGTGATGTGCCCTTGCTGAGTTTCCGAGTAGCAAAGCAGTGGGTGTGTGCAAATCCCCTCTGCCTTACCCCTGGGCTGTCCAGCATCACCAGATCCCCGGCATCTCGGGATGCCCAGAGCTGCCAGGACGTGACTGTGTTACAGGGCTGCACACCCTTAATGGCAGGGCGCTGGTGAGAAGCGAATGCAATCTGATCCGCTGCCCTCCAGCTGTAAGCTGCTCTTGTGCCTCAACAATGTTTCCTTTGATGGACGATGATCTGCTCATAAACTGTTTGGAGCATTGACTTTTTTTTTTGTTATCTGGGGAGAAGTTTTTTGCAGGGAGGGCTTTAATAAAGGGGAGAACTCTATCGCCAGCAAGGATGCACACCTTGTCAGGAGATGAAGGTGCTCATTATTCTCCATTAGCACACAGCTGGCAGCATGCTTGGAGCTGTGCCAGGCTCAAGAAAGACACACTGCCCCAAAAAGCTTACAGCCTTTGTTCCAGTTTCCTTGACCTCTTTGCAAAGCGCAGTGTAGGACACGGGAGGAATTTATTTTGGGGGGGGGGAGGAAGTCGCAGGTGTGGACTTAACAAAGCATCACCTGCTCCCTGGGGATGCTCTCCAGGAATGCTGTCCATGTGGCACTGTCTGCCCTCATCATGGGGCTGCCCCGTGCCATTCTTCATTTGTCTGCACCTGCAAATGGGGTGGAGAAGTGTAGGGATGATCACGGTCAGGTGGCAAAGGGTGCTACCTTGAATGTCTGGGGTTTAAAAAAATAGTAATCCTGATCCTCCTTGTGCTGGCGCTGGTGATGAAGCACCCACTCTGCTTCCACGGGAACTGGGTGACACAGGGATGGGGACACAGATGGCGAGTGTTTTCTAGGAGTGAGGTAACAGGAACCGGGTGGAACTGGGCAGCGGTTTCCTTGTGAGCATGAGTGCTGCCTTCTAACCTGCTCCTGGCAGATGACCCAAGGAAAATGCCTGTATGAAATCAAAATAGCTCCAGAAAAGCACAAAAGCACACTTGTGTGATTATAGCTGCAAGATCTGGACACATGATGTGGGATATACACGGATTCCTAAAATGAGATGTTAAAAAAGACAGAAAGTTGGGTAAGGTTCCCCAAATCATGAGATAATAGAAATAAATCAGAAGGTTTATTCCCTCATCACTGATTTCTGGGTGTTTAGCTGGATCTGGGGCCATGCTTTAGTTGTTTCCCTTCACACATCAGTACTGGAAACTGTTGGTCGTTTCCAATACAAGGTGATTTTCTCCCATATTTGCCTTACATTGAGATTTATGCCTGTATACATCCCAAGGCTTTTGTAGCCATTCCTTCCTTTCTAAATGCTTGCATGCCTGCAGAGAGCTTGCACCCTCTGGAAGCTGCACACTGTTGTCACCAAACCTGCCCAGGCGCTGCGGCTGCAGGGGCACCCGGGGCAGTTGTAGTGGGACCAGCAGGACGTGGGAGCTTCGTCTACATCAGTCACGTTCGCTACAACTGCAGCTGAACCGTTCATCATTCATGCACAATGACAAAAGTGGAGTGACAGCAGGGAGCGTGGGAGGGGAGGAACCGAGGTGTAAAACGTGGGGAGGGAAAGAACGAGCCTTCCAAAACGTCGGCTTTGCCAGGGAGCTGCGGGGTGCTCGAGGACGTGTGGCTTCCTGGAGCTCCTGGGGACAGGGTCACGTAGGTGCTCTGCCATCGGCGCTGCAGGGCTTGGAGCAGGAGCAGCTCCCGGGCAAAGCTGTTCCCGTGCTGCTGACTTCTTCCTGCTGCAGGAAAGCAGTTTTCTGGGTTTAGATATGGGCTTTTGCTCAATGGTGGGAGGATAGAATTTAGCATTTTCAATTCTGGGAAATTGTTTGCAGTTTCCCGAACTTTGCTGCAGAGTTCCTAGGTTATGCCATTGTGGGAACCTGGCGGTAGAATTTAGTTTCCTGGCTCTGTGGGCTGTGGAAGTGAATAAATTGTTCCAGAAACTTCAGTGAACTTAATTCCAGGTTTCTAAGCAGGTATCCTTGGGCCCAAGGATTTTCTGCCATTAAACATGTGATGAGTTACTTTGTCTGTGCACAGCGCTGGAATTTGTCTTGGAAAAAGGAGCATTTCCGCGGTATCGAATGGTGATGTGAAATTATTGATGTGTGCTGGCTTTTGTTTGGCTCAGCACCAGCCTGCTTTGAAAGTGTGCTGAAAGTGATCTGCTTTGGAGGCTGACGGCACTGGCTGGGGAGGAGCTCGCTGATGGCAGATGCCTGCCATAGTTTCTGTGCACAGCTGGCGAGCGAGCCCGGAGCTGATGTGCAAAACACCTGGTCCCCGAGCCTCCGTGAGTACAGGGTGACTGAAATGGGGAACAGGAGACAACTAAAAGTACACTGAAGCTCCTAAGTATCATAAATCCAAGGAACTAGATTTTCTCAACTCCCACACTGAGTTCAAATCCGCAAGGGTGGGTGTTGAGAAACTTTTATTACATTTCTTGCAATAGATGCAAATTCGTGAATAGTTGAGCTGGCTTTTATCTCTCCCAATTTTTGCTTAGTTAGGGGTGATGTGAGGAGGCAGATTGCCTGGCTGGATGTGAGCAGAGCTGAGCATCCAGTATACTGTTCCCTCTCATTAGGAGATGACTGGCAGTGATAACAGGAGGTAACGTGCAAGCCTGGCTGCCGTGTAGTTTTCTTCTGGTTGGCCTTTTGTGAGCACAGCTTCTGCAGTTGGCCGGCTGTTACCTCCGGGCTGGAGGAGGTTCCACCACGTGGAACTGCTCGATGCCAGTGCATGGGGATGCCCTGGACCTTCCACACTCCCTGAGCATCCTCCTCCTCCTCCTCCTCACTGGCAGCCCCAGCCCCCAGTGACCCTTCCATTTGCTCTGCCTCCCGAACTGGTATTGGAGGGCATCACTATGTGTGTGCAGGATCCCTGGATGGCTGTGCCTTGCCTGGGATCCTGTGCTGCCTTCGCCCTGCCTCCCTCTTTGTTATCCTTATTTCTTTCCCAGCATTTTCTTTTGCATTTTTACTCATATCATCACCCTGTATAAATCTAAGCCTTTGGAAAAGGTCATTCTAGTTTTACAGCAGCTTCGCTTTTTTCTTGCTGTATGGTTTCTCAGATGTTAGTGGCTGCTCCCAGGTCTGGAATCTCTGCCTGAGCTGAAGCATCCTCTGCAGATAAGCCCTGGGAGGCCCTGGAGGAGAAGCACAGTCACTGGGTCAGGAGAGGACCATCTGGTGCTGTATCCTGCCTCCTACACTCTGCCGGAGTGGGTACTTACGGAAAAGAAAAAGAAAAAGCTTGCAAATGGAGCCTTCCCTTAAAAAATCCTCCCCAGTCTGACAAAGGATAATTTAAGGTCTCCTTGAACCAGCTGTGCTGACCGAGGCATCCTGCACAGCGAGGCGCTGACCCTCCTGGGGCTTTCTAAGGCTTGTCGAGTCCCTGGGTGGTTTTGGTATGTCCCTGCCAGATGTTCCTGCCTCAGTTTCCCACCTGAGATGATGCTCCTGGTGTGGTCTGTCCCGTTTGCACCCTGGCATTTTGCTTCTGCCAGCTCCAAGCTCTGTGCCATCCCTGTGCTGACACTGGTGGCCATGGTTCCTTCCTTGCCCAGGGACGTGGGCACTCCCTGCCTGTGGCTGCAGGACATGAGCTGTCCCCATGCAGGGCATGAGGGCTTGCAGCACTCCAGGTACCAAAGCTTTCTGCCATAAATATTTTAACAGAGTTTTTGTGTCACTCGCTTGGCACGGGCAGTGGCTGCATTGCTTGGGACTGCAGACTGTCGGAAGTGTCTGGTTTTGGGGGGTCTGAGCCGTGTGGCTACTGCTAGAAACAGCTAAGGATTACACATACAGCTATCGCAACGCAGATCACTTGCAAATGTGACCGCGGCAGTTCTCGTGTACAGTTTCCTCCCAATTACTGAAAAATTTTGTCTCAAAACCAGGAAGGGGCCTCAGGACCTTGGCTGTCAGTCCTCTGCTCAGACCAGGTCCTGCAAAGGAGCCTTTTGTAAACACAATGAGCCTTGTGTTGGAGCAGTACAATGTCCTGTTCTCTGCTATATGTTCCTTAACGAAGACATTGTGCTGAACTGCACGAGCAGCACCAGCAGCCTCACGCCGGCTGGCCTGCGGCCAGGCAGTGTGTGTGTCCCTGCCCGCCCTGATGCGCGCAGCCCGGGGCAGGTGCAGGCATCAGGCTGGATTCTGGATCCAGTGGGTTTTAGGATCCTTCCCCAGGTGTAAGGGAGCTGCGGGGAAAGGTACAGGAGGTGCTGGATTGCGAGAAGGTGCAGGTGCCTGCTGGCCCCTGCGCTGCTCCTGCTCCACTCGGCACAGTGCTGTTGGGCAGGCTTTGTGTGGACCTCCTCCTGCACACGGGTTGTTCACGGTAGGGCGGTTTGCAGCTAGGATGAAATGGTGTTCTTTTTTTCCAGTAACTCCCTCCACCCTGCTTTCTGGACGCAGTGTGCCAGCAGGAAGAATGGTGGTGGCTCCTGTTGTGTACTGGCTTGAATCCAGAATTATTTGAAATTATTCAGGGGGAAAGCTCAGCAGCCGGTGGCTGGGCTGCTCACAGGATTCGGATCTCCTGTGGCAGGGTGAGGCTCCCTCCTCCCCTGTGGCATGGATTTCTTCCCTTCTTTCTGGTGGAACTCTTTTGTGGATGGATAAATTTCACGTGAAGCTTATCCAAAGTGAGTGCCCTGAGCGCTGGGCTGCAGGTTTGCTCCTTTTGGAGTGCTCCTTCACAGCTCCGGAGTGGGGTATAGCAATCTGGGGTGAGCTAGAGGGGCAAGTTGCAGGCTGCTGTCTCTGCCTGGCTGTAGGGCTGTGTTTCTATTCTTTGCCTCAATGAATATTTAATTTTGCAAAGCGGAACAACTTCAACAGGAGGAGCTGAAAGAGCATTCATTGCATTGTGTTGGGTTAAGAGATGGAGTGCTCTGCTCAGGGGGATTGCTGTTCCGTCTCCAGCGCAAAGCAGATGAGACAGGGCTCATTAATCCTCGTGCCCCAGCCTAGCCTGTGCTCCAGCAGCTGTCCTGGGAGGCTCCCAGCAATGCATCCCACTGTCCTGCAGTGGGATGTCCTGGGATAGATGCTGGCTGGCGACCCCAGGTAACCCAGAAATTCTCCGGGGGATTACAGATGTTACCAATGCGCTCATTTGCAGGCTCTCTTGACACCACGTAAACCCTTCTTCTTTGGGTGTCGACGTCCAAATGGACAAGTAACAGGGAACAAGCAGATCATGGAGAAGCCCAGCATGATCTTTTACTCTTTTCATTTGATTTGATTCAGTTTTGTTTCCTAGGCTACAGCAGCAGCCCTCAAATGAAAAGCTATTATTCTTCATTCACAACAAAGCCATCTCCAAGTGTATTTTATAGTTGCAAACAGGATTTGGCCAGTGCTGTAAAATGTAAGGCACTGTTACATCAACTTGGCAGATGCTTTACACAGCTGCTGTCTGCAGATGCTGCGAACCTGCCAACTTTAGAATAGAAAACGATAGTTACCAGAGGGTAAGGCAGTCAGGAGTTTAATTGAGTCTCTTGGCTGCTGTGTTCTGTGAGTGAGTTTGGACCCAGACGGTTGCTGTCCTCTTTCTGAACGCCACTGCAGACCTCTGCGGTATGTGAGAGCCTCTCCGTGCCTGAATCGACTCGAAAAGGAAGATTTCTAGGAATAAGCATCATTCTTACAACTGCCATTCATACACTGGCCTTGAGATGCTGTCCTATGGAGAAGACCCAGCAAACTGATCTGATCAGTGCAAATCAAGTGATGGGGATGGGATGCACACAGCAGGGTTCCCTGCTGAGCCATATTAATTTTCCTCTGAGGGGCAAAGAGTTCTGTGTTTCGCCTTTGTCTTTTCCCTGCTTGGCATCACGTGTCCTCCAAAGCTCTGTGTGATGGCAGCAATCTGCTCCAGAGGGGGGTCTTTCGTTAAAGTTAACTTGCCCACATGGCCCAGAGGATGCTTGGCACCAGCGCTTCCCTTCCATGTCACCGCAGAACAGCAGGCAAAAGCTGCCTTTATTGTACACCTGGAACTGTGTTTGCTTTGCTGCTGTGCACGTGAGTCACGTGCGGGCACTGTATTGTTGGGCAAAACTTTGCCCAGCTTCCCTGTGGCTGCATCTTCAGGAGAGCAAACACCAGGTGTGGGCTGCGGGGTGAGCTGGCTTTTGGGAAGGGCTGCCCCTGAACTGGCAATGTACACATGGCTGCTGAAGAGCTGCACGCCTTCCTGATGGAGGGAAGACAGCCCTGGGCACACAGCCTTGGGGCTGTTCTCTTCTGTTTTCAAAGACCAGTGTGCTTATTATTATATATTCCTTGTGTTGGAGCTCATTAACTTATTCATGTGATTTTTATCAGTATGAAATTGTTGACATGGAAAAAAAAATTAACAAATACAGAAGAAAGTTATTACCACTGCTTTTCCCCAAGTTAGGTGAAGCAGTTAGTTGAAGGAGCGAGAAATATTTGAAATATCTTTGCAAAACAAACTTCTTCCTTACCAAGACTCATTCTAAGGCCTGTTAAAATCAAGAATGTTGCTGTGGATGCCAGTCCCCAGTGTACACAAATAATACTTTTATCTACATGATATCTACGTGAGCATAGGAGAGCAGCAGGTGGCTGGCATGGAGGGCAGAGTGCACTCGGTGCACCTTGGGGCTGTCGTGGTGCAGCTGAGGGCAGCCAGTGAAGTGCTTGAAAAATCCTCAGCTAAAGTATAAGTGAGCAGAAAGCTTTTGGGAGAGAGGAGAATAGCATAAATATCGATTACGGTGGAGCGTGCAGAGGTATTCACAGTGTGGTTTAGGACAGCCAACAGATTGCTCCGTAGGACTGACTCCATAAAACAATCAGTGTTTAAAATATAATTATCAGAAAACAAAAGATGTTTCCAAACATTTATTTCCAGGAACAAAGATGTTTAATTTTTAGCTGTCATTCCATTTATAGATAAACCAGAATAATGTCCACATGTTTAATGAGTCTGGTTTTTGTTTGCTTTTCTCAGTGAAAGGTAAAATTATGTACATTGTTCTGATGTGCTTCATTGCCACTGAAATGGTCACAGCGTGCTAAATATGGTATTAAAACAGCCTCTCCCATTATTTAATTAAAAAGAAATGTAATAGTGAACATAAAAACAGTGCTTGTGGCCCCGTGCCAGCTGAAAACAGCCGGGCTGATTTCAGAAGCTCGTTTGCTCAAAATTAAAGACTGTAACAGCATGAAACCCCAACCTTGTCCACTGCGGTCCTGCAGCAGTCCTGGATGCTGCTGTTCCCAGCCCATTACACAGCCAAGGCTGGAAAGCACCAGGAGAATTTGCGAAAAGTGGGGGAGGGGGCTGTAAAATTTGTAACTGCAAAATATGGAAGTTATATGAGAAATGCCCTGTTGAGGGGAGAAGTCTTAAGCTCCCAGGCTGTTCTCCCCAGGCACACTTGATAGAATACGTGTACTGCAGAGTTTTACCCCGTTACAGGAACACTGGAGAACCATAAATCCTTTGTTACAATCTTTCATATGTAGTTCAGGGAAGCTGCATTTGGTCTGAGTCCCACTTTTGGGTTAACACATTGATAAATGTGTTTGCTTTGGTTTTTTGCTTCCTTTTTGACTGCTGCTTTTTTTTTTTTCCCCAGACATCACAGCACCCATCTGTGTGAAGGACATCAGTGACGAGTTGATGAAGCAGTTTGCTTTTCTTTCTGGTGAGTACAGGGAACTTCTCCATGTTCTCTCTCTGTGTAGTAATTAAATACTGCAGATGAGCTGTTTGGCAAAACGATACTCCATACGGGATGTTATCCATCAAGTGGTCTCCATTGCCACTAGAAATGCTGTTAATAAAACATTGAGGCGGGCTGACGGAGCATATTAGATTTCTGTCTCTAGCCATGCTGTAAAATATTCTTACCTTCAAGATTCTCAAAGCATTAGCAAGCATTTTGCTTTGAAATGTGTAAGTTGAAGAACAGCGTGCTCAGATTTTCCTTGTATTTCTGACTTCTGCCTCATGTAAAGTATGCTGACTAAAGAAGGGAAATATCTGGTACCAGGTAGTTTGGCTGCTACCACCCACGCGTGTGTTGTGCTTGAAATCAGCACCAGAATCTGACCTATTTTAGCTGTTTTGGTGAGGTAAAAAACCTCCATAACGGCAGGCTATGGGCTGGTGGGGCATTTTCTGACCTGGGTTGCGCACCTGGGTTTTGCTGCTGGCCCTCCTAGAAGACATCCACAGCAGCGCTCCTGTCTTTGTTCCAGGTGGCCGAGGGAAGGACAAGGCTTGGATCATCACCTTGCCCGACAACTCTCGATTCAATGATGTGCCTGAGAAGGTCGTAACCAAAGTCTTAACATACCTGACGTCAGTCGCCAGGTATGTGGCTGCCTGCTGTCTCTCCTCTGACGGGCAGTGTTCGTCCAGCCCAGGCCAGGTGCAATATCTTCAGCTCAGTGCCGTGCAGCTCCCAGAGCAGGGGAGAAGACAAGCAATTAATTGCAAGCTCTTGTGGTGTCCAGGTGTGGTATTTAATGTGCCAGTAACTGCAGAGCAAAAAGTGGACATCATCCTTATTACTTGTCAGCCTGCATGTATCATCAATTCAGTTTATTAAGTTTCTAATTAGCAACAAGCTTTCCTTTAAGCTCTGACATGTGTCATCACTTAAATATGCCATGCCTCTGCAGAGTAATGTTTTGACGTGTACAAATGGAAAGTCATTACTGTGGAAAAAGAGAAACGTAACCAGAGGAAGAGAATAATTACAGGAACAAACCCATTTGGGGTCCCCATTACAGGCGATCGCTCAGCAGCGTGCTGCAGCTCCATTATGTGCCTGTATCCCGGGGTTAAGCAGCTAGCAATCTGTGCCCACCCCATGCAGAGCTGTGTGCTCAGATTAATGGTGCTCCCATTTCTTGCTGCTGAGCCTGACTCAGTTACCTAGGATGCTTAATTTCTTTGAATAATGCCTGTTTTGGCAAATTTCTTCTTTCAGGGAGAGCGGGTTGACAGCAGCTAGATGGGAGCTTTCCATCAGCAGCTGCCTCGGGAGAAGTACCGTGTGTTTTGCCACCTCTGCAGGAATAAAAAGGGCCTCTGCTTCCTCCATCCTCTCTTCTGACCCACTATGACGTTTTGTTGGCTCCTGGGGCAGGCTCGTCGCTTGTGTGCTTGCAGAGGGGTCTCTCTTTCCTGTCCTGCTGGGCAGGTTACCCATGTCCATGTGTGCTTCTCTGCTTGGTTTCTTCAGGGCTTTTTATTCCATGTGACTGCAGACACCCCGGCATTAGCATGATTAGCTGTCTTGCTGTCCCTGTAATAGGTCAAACTCAATCAAGAAGCTAATGAGAGCTGCGAGCTTCCTGGTGATTCAAACATGCCCAGCGTGCTATTTGTAAAACCACTTTAATCATGCTTCTCTGGTCCTCCTACCACCGTAGCAGCCTGCTGCAAGGCCTGGTCGTCCTAACAACATGTGCATTTTAACACTGGAGTCTGGAAGGCTGCGGTGTCAGGGAGCAAGGCAGAGCATCGCAGCAGTGATGGAGACAGGGCTGTGGGGTGTCAGATCTGTAGGATTTTGGGGAGCGGAATTTCATGAAATGTTTTCTCCCGAAAGTGACCGGTAGATAAAGGAAGTGACTGCTGTAGGCTGTTCTTCACTCAGCAAGGTGAGCGTGTTAGTGACAGAGCTGAGTCTTGCACTCAAGCTAATCTTGCTTTGGGATTGCTGGGAACCATACTGCAGGGCATGGTTATATGGAAGAGCTGTACATAAAAATAATACAGAAAATGATACATCATAATACATCATAATGCAGAACATTAAGTAGCATCCCCATGTTCCACAGCCCATGCACCCCAGTCAAAATGCGTGTGCTGGGCTGTGTGCGGAGCGGTGGGCTTTGCTGAATAGCACTGCATGGCGGCGTGCTCGGAGGAGAGGCATAGCAGAGTGTGACAGACCCTGATCTTTGCAGGAAGGAGACCCCAACAGTGATCTCAACTCTGCAGCTTTTAGGTATTTAGATAACCTTTGCCTGCTTCACTTGCATCATCACATTGGAGTAAAGTGATTTACAGCCATGGCGGGCGACACGGAGCAGCGATCGCTCAGTGCAGAAGTACCATGCAGTGAGTGCTGGTCGCCAGCCCTGCGAGAGACCTCACAGCTGCAGACTCGGGATCCAGTTTCAAGTCCTCCTGCAAAACATCCTAAGTTTTATATTTAGGCTGGTGCGTCCTGCAGCACGTACAAAATTAAGAGTAAGGCAAAAGGTGGCAAGAAGCCTCTGTGCGGTCATCTGTCTCCATCACTGGCTGCTGGATGCAAATGATCTCACCCCTCGCGAGCAGTTGTGAGAATGCATTGATTTATTTTGGTTGTCAGTCTGAAAGGTACATAATGGGGCTGGAAATCTGATGAACCTGCAAGGCCTGGGCTGCAAATAGTCGTAGACTTGCTGCACTTGAAATAAATTTAAAATGTCCCACAGTAGATTTTAAGGCTTTTGTATGGCTTGGAACTTTCTTCTTTGTGTACGTAAGGGAACTGATAGAAGTGAATTAGCTGGCTGAAAGGCTTCTCTCTGAAAGTAACCTTGTCCTGAGTAAATGATGTACTGAGGTGTGCTTTTAGGAACTGGCAATACATTGAGGTCTGGCTGCCTTTTAAAAATTGCTTGGGTTCTTTTTTTTTTTTTTTTTTTTTTTGGGGGGGGGGGTTTTTTTTNTTTTTTTTCAGATTTATTTCAATGACAACAGTGCTGTGTAAACGCTGTATTTTTCTCAATTGCAGCCTGTTGTGAAATACCATGGGGAGCTGGGGAATTACTTCTCATTGCACAGAGACTTACCTTTTAAAGTTGTATGTTGAAAAATCAGGCAGTTTTACCCTCGTTATCAGAATGAGCCCCATACGAAAGGATCATTTTGGCCCCCTCACAACTGCCACTGTTACTAATCTCCTGGTGGGGATTTGCTGGCAAGTCACAGAGCTGACATAAATGTGCAGAATCCTCTCTTGTTGCCAAAGTTAATTTGGCTAAAAATGGTTTTGGCTGAAAAGTTGAGCCTGAATCCAGATGACAACATGCAAGCTTACCTCAGACTTTATTCCATGCAGAAGTTTGCTATGTGAGCCATGCACAGAACATGTTTTCTCTGCTCTTTTCTGGTGTGCCTTGATGGCAATACACAAACAGGCATGCAGCCTTTGCACTTTGAGTGTGACCTTACAGATCCATAGGATGTCTTTGTAGTACGGACAGCTTGGGAGCTGGTCACCTCTGCATATTTCGTGTAACTGATGTTGTGTTGTCAGCACTACTGCTAATGTGTTTTCAAGACATTTGTGAAAGGTGTGGCTAGAGTAGCAAGATGTGCATTGAATGCATCCCCTGCGCTGGCTGAAAGTGTCGTTCCTCTGCTCTGAAGTTGCCAAGCACCGTGTGCCACATGATACTTATGAGGAACCCCTCACACTGTGCCTGCTGGATGCTCAAGCTGCTGCAGCCAGTGCTGGCTGCAGGGCTTGTGCGGGGCCGTGCCCGGAGCCACCGCAGCACCGAGATGCCCGAGTGTGGTGCCGTGGACAGGGCTATCCTGCTTCAGCATCTGCAAAATAAATATCGGGAATATTTCCTGAGCATCCTGTAAATACAGCCCCATTGGAGGGCTTGCTTACAGGGTGGTGTACCCTTACCTGCGTGCAAAGACGGCTCTGGTTTGCAGCCGGGGCTGCCCTTGGTGTGTCTGTTGGTGGAGCTGCAGCCAGATAGCCCGATGAGGCCGTATTTGTTACGGGCAGAGTTCACCTCTGCCTTGGCTCACCCGCGAGCGTGCAGATCCGCAGGGCTGCCTGCTTGCTTAGGGGATTTCAGACCAACTTCAAGGGTTCGGATGAGCAGATAGCGCTGTCCACAGCAGACGCAATGCTTCGCCCTGGGCTGGCCATGAGATGGGCTTCCCAAATTTCTGCTGGAGTCTGCTCTAGCAAATATTTTCAAATGGATTTTGACAACTGTGGAAATGTCAGAATGGGCTTTGCTTTCTGTGTTCTTGGGGCGGGGTTTTTTTGGGAGTGGGAAGGGAACAGAGTCACATTCCCTCAAAATGTTATTATTTTTTTCTTTTTTTTTTTTTTCTTTAAATCTCACAGCCAACACGAGTCTGACACCAAATTTATCCTAATCCTGGATAGAAGATTGGACACGTGGACATCAGTCAAAACAACTCTCCAAAAAATTGCAGTAAGTCCGCCTTAATGATTTCTTTTAATGTACTAAGCCATTGTGCCCATTTTGTGCCACTTTCAGAAAACATTAGGAATCAGGAGCAATGATGCTTGTGCTTTCTCTCTAGGTAGCATTTTGCTTTGTGGCCCTGTAATTAATTCAGTCATGGCTCTGTGCCTCATTTGGATGCATAAATGAGTTGTCTGAGCATTAACTGATTCATTTGCTTGGTTTTGTACTTTCTCTTGGTGGTCCAAATGTGTTTTCTGCCATGTTCTATGATTTTGATGGGTGGAGAATTTGGCTTCATATATGTTCTCGCTAGACACTGGTTATTAAGTGAGAATGTATTTTACCTAATTGTCAGTGACCTAAAGTGTTAGATTCTTGAAACAGGCTGCACAACCATTTGTTTGTGGAAAAAAATCTGTGTAAAATGTGTATGTATGCATTTATGTTTTAAAAATATCTATTAAGGGTGCTTATGCACTGCCCGTCATTTGATTCTGAACATAATTCAAAAGTAAACTTTCTGCAGCTCAGCCATGCATCGTGCCCTAAGAAACAAGAGCGTGGTATTGCAGTAGTGCATGCAAGTGTAGAAAAGTCACTATTATGTGTTCTTGGGTAAATAGGGACTAACCGATAAATGCTTTTCTAACAGGACCGTGCCATGTGGGTAAGTCAGTACAAATTTTCTGGGCTTTTGTTATTGCTTTTGTTTCTTGTAACCATTGAACAGCTGAATGCATTGATCCATCTGATGGAGAGCTAATGCAGCAGTATGTACGGAGTAGGAGGGCTCTTAGTGGTTCTGCGTAGGTCTGGTGAAGTTAGACCTTATTCTGTTTGAAGAATTTAATCCTAGTCCGGCTGAGTTTGGCACTAAAAATGTTTGGGCTTTGATGGCAGTTTGCTCATAGGCATCCAGTGGAAGGAAGAGAGGATTACCATCACTTTATGCAGCACGCATAAAATACTGCTGTCAGTTTTCTGGGCTCTGATTTTTTTTTTCTGAACTTTACAAAGTGAATTTTCATATATGGTAATCATTAGAGAAAAAACAGCATTTGAAAAATAGTTATTTAAAGTGATCATCAAAATTCAGTTCTGCTGCTGGTGTTTGAAGCAGTGCTAGTACTAAGAGCTTCCTTTAAGGATGATGCAGGTGCTTTGCATAGTTTGGGAGTTTCAAACATGAAAAATCATGTCTGCCCTAATTTCTAGCTTCTACAGAAGTGCCACTCATTTTGTTTTTAATCAGAAAATAGAATTATTGTGTGACCTTTGAGCGCACACCCTGTTTGTGTACCTGTGTCCATGCAGAGAAGCGACTTTGCCTGCAGTATCAGGGCTGTCCATGGAGGTACTGTGGAGGAGCTCTGTACAAAGGGCGACGAGAAGCAGGAAACCTATGTCCACTGAACGTTAAGGCTTGGGAATCTTGCCTTAAAAACCAGAGGGTCTGTCCCTAGAAGGCTGTCTTTGTGTCCGGGAGGTGTCCTACTGGACCTGCCTTTTTACTACTAACACAGAAGATTAGTTCTTGATTTATTTCCAATCATAAATCATAACCCATGCTGCAATTAAAAGTATTTTTTCTTATCTTCGTATAATGTTGGAATAAAGAAGTGCAAACAAGCTGCGTTTGAAGTACGGTGCCCTATTTTTTCAGCATGAGAATATGCAATTGCAGCTCTGCAGTCATGCATCTGATCCAGAAAAAAAAAAAAAATCAGAATACAGATTTTTGTTTAACTCTTTGTGTATGTTGCTGCTCTGTCTCGGAGCTGTACTAACTGCACGGGAGAACAGCCTCATGCTTGTGCTATTGCTTTGGAAAGCGAGAGCCTGCTACCAGGGTCAGCCCTCAGGTTTTGCCACCCAAAAATCCTAAACGACTTTAGAACGCACGTTTCAGATCGCAGCGGGGAGGGAAGGAAGGAAGGGGGGGAAAAAAAA